>JAIFZK010000005.1:10527500-10530000 GCA_027481765.1 Tenualosa thibaudeaui
CATGTGTGTATGGGTATGTATGTGTGTGTGTTAGTGTAAACGAGGTATACAATCTCATATGCAATAAATATGTCGTTCTTGTGAGTTATCTACAGGCTTGTGCTTATGTCCTGTATATATGTCTGTGTGTGTGTGTGTGTGTGTGTGTGTGTGTGTGTGTGAAGAATCTTTTCTCTCCTCTCTCAGGCATATCAGAGGGTATCTTGCTCTATTATCTGCTTCACCCCAGTGGAGCAGAACAAAACACACCCACACATACACACACACACACACACACACATACACACACACACACACACACACACACACCTTGAAGAACTAACCTAGAAACCAGTATAAATAAAGCCCTGACTGTAAACCTTTGTGTGTCATTATGACTATTTTCACTTGTAGTTTTCACTCATTCCTTTATTTTCATTTATTTTCATTTCATTCATTATATCCTTTATTTTAATTATTATTGTTTTCATAGAGAGCACCGAGGTCCCAAATTCCCCACACTGCGTTTGACCCTTTCAAACACACACACACACACAAACACATACACACACACACACACACACACACACACAAACACACCTTGATCCTCTTCTGGCTCAGATCCACAATGGCTACTTTATAAAGACATCATCTCCGTCAGAGAGAGAGAGAGAGAGAGAGAGAGAGAGAGAGAGAGATAGACAGACAGACAGACAGACAGACAGACAGACAGACAGACAGACAGACACCACTGCTTTTAATCCTGCATGCCCTTGAGCGCCTGTTAGCGCCCACCACGTCCCTGCCTGTGTCCCCGCCAGAGCTGCTGCCAGGGACTGTGATGAGTGGAAGGCATGGGGCTCTGCACCCGCACCCACAGCAGAGTCACGGGACATGGGCGTTTGTTACAACGCACTTTGGGTGGTGAGGTGGCTTGCCATTAATGTCATGTGTTGTTTTGTGTTTTGTATGTGTAAATTGTGTATATGTATAAATTGTGGCATGTGGGTTGTCTGCTGAATCATTCAAGGATAGGCTGCCCTCATCATCAGATGTCTACCAATTTCTGTCACTGTCCCTCATCAATCTTGTTGATCTCCTTTTCTCACATTTTACCTTGTTTAGGTAATTTTCCCCCCTCACTGTGAGATCATTAGTGGGCAGCATTGCCTGGAGCAAGGAAACTGTGCCTGTCCCAGAGCAGTGTTTACAACGCAGTTGCAGAGACAGATTCCTGTAGACACTCACCACACAGGCAACTGTCATTTTCACACACCAACTGTGTGTGTGTGTGTGTGTGTGTGTGTGTGTGTCTGTGTGGGTGTGTGAGTGTGTATGACAGACAGGTTCAGGAAATCTGAATAGCCAGTGTGTGTGTCAGTTTCTGTGCGTGTGTGTTTGTGTGTGTGTGTGTGTGTGTGTGTGTGTGTGCCCGCGTGCCCACTCTGATCCCATTCAACACTGGTCCCCCAGCACAGCCTACCTGACAGACGTCACTGGCTGTTATCAGTCAAAATAAAAGCTCTTTAGACATGGCCTACACTGTAACCACAGCTCATCACAGCCAAGCCTGCAGAACAACACACAAAGCTATGGGTCACAACACCAAACAATGGCTTAATAAGAACTTTGTTTTTGGAAAAATATTTCATTTCACTATTTACTTTTGATTACCTGGAATCTTAATTTCGGCTCAGTAATTTAACGAGGTCAAAGGATTTCCTTTCTTAATCCTGACTAAGACTTTGGTGGCATTTTAAAATAACTAACAGTAGGATTGCATGTATAATACTTAAGTTGATAATGAAGAAAATGTGTATCAAGCAGGCTTATGACGACCTCCTCCCACATACATAGTAGTGATAATCACCTTCATTCATGTGGAATAAAACTGGTGCTGGTGTGAGCACCTGTGAAGTAGAGCCCTGGTATTCCTATGGGCCTCAGTGATCTTCTCAAACATCTGACTCATAGCATGTGTACTGAGGTGAAAATCATGGCAATTCTGGTATTAAAACATTTTCTCCATTGTGATCCCTACTTTTCTACCCCATGGAAATGGGTATGGTAAGTTTCTAAGAGAAATGCTACGCACATGAGACTTTGTGTCATGTTTCCAGCATGTGTAAGGTCAGTTGGAGAAGTACAATTTATTTGCCCCCGAATGGGAATTTTGAAATCGCTCATAGTTGATAAAAGGCATATATCCTCTCTTGTATTATTTTGATAGACCTGGGCATGAAGCCTTCACAGTTCCTGCAGAATAGCTCTTCATGTAACTGTAGAAGATTTCTATGTGACCTGTCCCACTACACATGTAACTGTAGAATATTTCTATGTGGCCTGTCCCACTACACATGTAACTGTAGAATATTTCTATGTGGCCTGTACCACTACACATTTAACTGTATAAGATTTGTATGTGACCTATACCACTACACCACTACTTTCTGGCTTTCTGTAATAAATAGCTGTATTTTTGGAAAAGAGCAGTCTCACGTCCTCTCTCTCTCTCTCTCTC
>JAIFZK010000005.1:10535000-10540000 GCA_027481765.1 Tenualosa thibaudeaui
TCTTTTACTTTTTATGTGTGTGTGTGTCTCTCTCTCTCTCTCCCTTTCCTCCACCCCCATCTCTCTCTGTCTGCCTATCTCTTTGTGTATCTTTGACAATTATAAATACAAACATACAGTCTCTCTCTTTCAAACACACACGCACATACACACACACACACACATACACACACACATGCACACACACACACACACACACACACAAACACCCACGTGCGCACACACACACACACACACTCACACACAAGCCTCAGACGCACAGTATGTTTCAGCTAAGTACTGCCTGATGTGTATCTAAAAGGATTAGGTTGAAGTGGCTGACAGAGTCAAAAGTAAGGAGTGTTTGTGTGTGTGTATGTCTCCCCCTCTCCCCCGCGCCTCTCTCTCTTTCTGTTCTGTTTTGTTCCTTAGTATATGTGTGTTTGTATGTATGAGACCATCATAGCCAGATGAGGAAAATAAACAAAAGAAAATAAAAAGAAGAAAGACGAATGCGCAAAAGAGAATGAGAGAGTCCTTTCAAAGCTTCATATTCTTTAGTCAGAGCAAAGAGTTAACCTTGCCTTGGGCATGGATGAGCTGGGAAAAAAGAAAAGAGAGGAGGAAAAAAATCTGATTTCCCTTTTTCTCTCCACCTTTCATTTTTCTTCTCTTCCTGTCTTTTTCTCAATCCTCCAGACTTCTACACTCCCCTGGTCAGATAAAACACACAAGCAGATAAACATACATAATCCCCACAAACACACACTCCCCAAAGCATGAAGAAGGGTGCAAATTAGAGTGTCTGACTCTACAGATAGAGGGGAACATCTGTTTGTATGTGTGTGTGTGTGTGTGTGTGTGTGTGTGTGTGTGTGTGTGTGTGTGTGTGTGTGTGTGTGTGTGTGTGTGTGTTTGTGTGTGTGGTTCTGGAGGAATAACATTGTTTCTCTCAATTACAGCTTTAAGTGTGAATCAATAGCTGAGTTTCAGTGAGCGGCGCTCTCTTCTGGCAATCTGGCCTGGGATCAGTGTACCAGTGCCCAGCCTGCTGCTGCTGCCCAAATTAAAAGCTGCCGCTTACCTTTGGAAGGGAAATAAAAACATTCAGAAAATAACCACTGCAAAACACCAGAGCCGGTAAACACCAGACAGAGGCCAAGAGTGCTGCTACTGTGAATGTGTGTGTGTGTGTGTGTATGTGTGATTGTGTCTTTCCCCCCTTTACACATACTCTCTGTCCCTTATTTGAGACACACATACACACACACACACACACACACACACACACACACACACACACACACTCTTCTCTCTGGCTTTTTTTTTGTGTGTCAGTTGTGTCCCTGTCTTGTTCGGTCTAACTTTCCCCTTACAAGGCAAGGAGCCAAAATTAGCCACATAAACACATGTACCGTACAGACACAGTCACAGACAAACTCGAATGGACACACACACACACACACACACACACACACACACACAGTGAGAGAGAGAGAGAGAGAGAGAGAGGGAGGGAGAAACAGACAAAACTCTCACATTCCGCCCACCTCTCCTCAGTCTGAGCCTGGTTGCCTGGATACATCCCCTGGGTTTTGCCATGGCAACATCTGGAATAAAGGTGGGTGGGCGCTGGGCCAGACTCGGCCAGGGCAGGCCTCAGTTTCAGTGGTGGCCATTAAACTAACACAAATAAATCTGAGAGTGTGTGTGTGTGTGTGTGTGTGTTTTAGTGTGTGAGGGAACAGTATGGAATGGCACGGCATGGCACAGCACCGAACAAAGTGGAACAGCATATAACACACATGACAACACAGAATATGCAGACACTACTCTACACACACACACACACACGCACACACACAAGATAACAGACACACACATACGATAGCACAGTACAAAACAAAACACCACATACACAGCCTCAAATCACATCACAGCATGTTGTACAATACTACACACATCACACACATTACACTAGACCGAAGAACAACAAAGAACCAAACAGAGCTTTACGCAATGTGACAGCCCAACACAGGAGCAACAGAGTCAGCGCACAGCTGCACAGTGTAAGACAGACAGAGATTCAGAATGCAATGGACACAGAACTCACCCTCTCACGCAACCACTGCTGGAGCAGAGGGGTGTATGGCTGGAGTTTAGTACGGTGACTTCAGTTTTTCAAAAATAGTTTGTGCGAGTTATAGCAGAGAGAAAGATTGTTTGTGTGTGTGTGTGTGTGTGTGTGTGTGTGTGTGTGTGTGTGTGTGTGTGTGTGTGTGTGTGTATTAACAGGAAATGTAGGGTGTGCCAGTGGCCAGGTACAGGAGTAGAGAACACAGGGTGGTAAAGAGGGAGAGACTCATTTTTTAAAAGTAGGTGAGAGTGTCTGTCATCTCTCCCTCTCTCCCTCTCTCCCTCTCTCTCTCTCTTTGATGATAATGATGACAAGCTGATGAGTTTATAGCAGTAACATATGGCTGCATATGTTTTAACTGATCTGTCCTCTTCTTCCTCCCATCCGCTTGTCTTTCTCCCCACGGTCTAGATCTTAAACAGTGCACCCACAACAACACAGCCCCACACACACACACACACACACACACACACACACACACACAGTTACTCTCCAGTGTAAATGCACACACACACACACACACACACACACACACACACAGAGTTACGCTCCAGTGTAAACGCACATACACACACACCTTCCTGCTTGCCATCTCGGAGGTCAGCGGGGTGTGTTGTAATAGTTCTATAAATCAGAACTTTCTGGGTCTCTGGTGTCGATCCAAACACAATGTTCCTTTCATTATCAACTTCAGACTGGCACAACAGTAATTCTCTCTCACACACACACACACTCTCTCTCTCATACCTTAGCTCTCTCTCTCTCTCTCTCTCTCTCAAACACACCACACCACACACACACCTAACACCTAAACATACTGTATACACTTACATAGCAGTAACACCTACACAAACACTCTCTTTCACTTCTCTTTCACTTCCCTTCTTTCCTAATGATAATAATATTTACTACGTTATGTATACACAATATACATCTTCCATTCTCTTGTTATTCTGTTTCTCTCTCTTACTCTTCTGCCCCCCTCCATCCCTCTCTCTTGTTCTTTATCAGGCCTCTCTTAAAACAGGTCTCCCTCCTGTGTTCTCCTCCAGTGCTTTGAGGCCAAGAATATGCAAAGTGACGCCATCATCAAAACAAAATCCGCCAGTGGAATATGGGGCAATCGAGCACATTAGCATGCATCCCTGGAGACACCACTCTTTCTCCTTCTCTCTCTCTCTCACTCTCTCTTTCCTTCCTTCTTCCTTATATCTCCCATTCACCTTCCTTTGGTTGTGAATGTCAGTGTTTCTCTGATATTCATACATGTGGATTTGTTGTGTGGTATATTAAGTGGTAAAGAGATAATCCTATTTGATCTGCACATCAAATTACATTAAGAAACTGATGAGGCTTTGAGTCAAGTACAATGTCATCCCCTGCATGAGGGAGACTCTGAACACAAGTCCTCCACACTGAACTGAGTGAGCATCCCCACTGGTCCACTATATCAGAGGTGCATTCAAAAGCTCTGGACAGAGGTAGACGTTCAAAACAAACAAGTAGTCTTAGAACTGTTCAATTTCAGCATATGTATGTAAACATTTCAAATGGTTTTGTTTAAGCAGACTGTTTTTGGTCATAGGAAAGTCATAGGAAATGAAAACCTGCAAAGGTTTGCTAATGTTTGCTACACAGCTCAAACCATATCATCGAATTTGCTGATGACACAACTGTGTTGGGTTTGATAAGCAGAGACAATGAGGACCTGTACAGAAAGGAGGTGACTCAGCTCAGCGACTGGTGCACTCACAACAACTTGTGGACAAAACAAAAGAACTAATAATTGATTTCAGAAGTCCTCCAGGCAAACACACCCCACAGTCCATAAACAACCTTCAAGTTGAGACACAAAGTTTCTGGGCGTGCACATCATAGACAACCTCATTTGGACCAAGAACACCACACACATTACAAAGAAATCTCAGCAACGCCTTTATTTTCTATGGAAGCTGCGGAAGGCCCACCTCCCCTCCCCCATCCTGTCAACCTTCTACAGGGGGACTATTGAGAGCATCCTCAGCAGTGCCACCACAGCATGGTTTGGTAACTGCACAGCTGCAGAGGATTGTGAGGACAGCTGAAAAGATCACAGGGACCTCTCTTCCCTTGCTCTCCATGGACTGTTCTCCCTAATACCAGGGAAAAGGTACCACAGTTTAACTGCCCGCACCTCCAGAATGGGGAAGAGCTTCTTGCCTCAAGCTGCTGAACAACAAAACATAACATGTTTCAGTCACACTGAATTGAATGCACACCTGCACCTTTTCTATGCTGCTAAACACTCTATATTCTACCTCCACCCCACTGTGAACCTCTTACCACAATCAGTGCTCTGTCATTGTACAAGTCTACTTATGCCCTGTCTTGTTGTCTGTTGTCTGACAGACTTTATGTATATTTATAATGTATGTGCACTTGGGCTGACTAGGGTTGTCTAGACTAAATGTAGCCTCTCTCAAATGTCTTTCTATATATTTTAAGTGTGGCACCACTTGACTCCATGGTTAAATGTTTCGTCTCACTATACACAGTGTATATGGTTAAAATGACAATAATGACCACTTGACTTGACTTTGTTTACTAAATGGAACTGGAACAGTCCCCACTGATAATATCACTAACTGTTTAAAGGTCTGGACTCAAATCAATCAAATCAATCGTTGCATGTGTGGGTAACACTTTTGTGAAGGTGTCTACACAAGAGTGTCATAATCCTGTCATAAACACTTCATTAATGTTCATGACTGTTGTCATTCAGTTTTTGTAATGTCTGCACCCCAAACAATGTCAACTTTACATTCCAAAAACTGAATGCCACTTAATGACAACAGCCATGAACATGACAGGCTCATGTCACTCTCATGTCGACACCTTCAGATAA
>JAIFZK010000005.1:10547500-10555000 GCA_027481765.1 Tenualosa thibaudeaui
AATCTGATATTCCCACATGCACAGTAGCACATTAGTATCTACAATATATTCTCTTAAAAGCTCCCCTCAGGGATTTTCACATAGGTGTAGTTGCTTATACAACACTAATGTGTAATAAACATGTCCTTTAAACAACCTGGGCACACTGTGTGTGTGTGTGTGTGTGTGTGTGTGTGTGTGTGTGTGTGCGTGTATGTGTGTGTGTGTGTGTGTGTGTGCATGTATGCGTGCATGTGCGTGCATGTGTGCGTGTGCGCATATGTATGTGTGATCATGCCTTTGGCTTACACATGCTTACACATACATCTGATTGGTGTATGACTTATGATTTATTCCTCTATACACATGTATCAAGACTAACAATGAATGCCTCTATTGTCACTCAACAGTTGTGGAAAGTTATGGAGAGTTCCAAATAAATGCACTGACAACAAATCAATCAACTGTTTATGTAGGTAAAGGGGGATAAACAATAAACCTGAATCATGTAACAGTAGCACAATTTCAGATGTATCCTGTTTGCTCTGAACCAACCAAGCAATGAAGTTTAGTGAGCAGCACATTACTCTGCGGAGAGCTTTCTGTGCCAGCCACTAGGACGCTAACCGCTTCTAACCACATTCATTATTTCCAACTTATTTCTTTTATTCTTCATTTCAATTTAGAAAAATACATGTGTATAGCAGACTTAAAACAAGTAATTACAACTCATAGTAACTAACTGGAAACTATCCCAGGGTTATCTGGCCTTCAAGTGTACGTCTGCTCAGACAAAAGTGTTTACTGAATGAATGTACAGTAAAAATAGATTTCTCTTTCAAGCTCTTTGCACATTTATGTGCTGTGCAGCAGGCTATTCTGAGAGAATGTGTATATGCATGCTAGATTGGTAAAGACTATGAAAGAATGGATGTTATGGAGGGAATCCACAGAAAAAATCCCCCACCTCTCATCCAACATCACCCCACCCATAATAAATGTCTACAGAGAGGCCCCCTGTTTCCACACACGACTGCACAGCATACTCAAGAAAAAGCTCATAATATCGGAATGCACAGCTACAGTGTCATACCAGGACAGTGTATTACCGCTCCGGACACATGGAAGGGAAAGGCCCTCTGTGTGTGTGTGTGTGTGTGTGCGTGTGTGTGTGTGTGTGTGTGTGTGTGTGTGTGTGTGTGTGTGTGTGTGTGTGTGTGTGTGTGTGTGTGTGTGTGTGTGTGTGTGTGTGTGTGTGTGTGTGTGTGTGTGTGTGTGTGTGTGTGTGTGTGTGTGTGTGTGTGTGTGTGTGTGTGTGTGTGTGTGTGTGTGTGTGTTTGTGTGTGTGTGTGTGTTTTGCAGATGTGAAGCACACTGCACAAAAGAAAAACAGATCTAACTGTGATCTATCTGATCTGCTATAGGAGAGCTGGACCTAAGGCAGAGCCAGACCAGGTCCAACTAGCTTTGCAGCATTACAGCATGTGTGTGTGTGTGTGTGTGTGTGTGTGTGTGTGTGTGTGTGTGTGTGTGTGTGTGTGTGTGTGTGTGTGTGTGTGTGTGTGTGCAAGAGGTACATGAAGAATGTGAAAGGTGTGATATTGAGAAAGAGAGAGCTTTGAGGGAGACAACACCAGCTGGAGTAAAAGGGCATATAGGATACTGGACTACTTGTTCTTTGATGTTTTATGCATTGGAAACACAGTGAGGGTGAGAGAGAGAACAAGAGCAGTTCTGCCAATAAACTCTCATTTCTCACGTTGCAGTGGGTATCAGTGTCTGTCTTCTAAGGCTGTGCCAAAGTGTAATGGTAACGCCACTCTAGAAAGCCACTTTTAAATCCAAAGTTCAGACTGACACTGGGACTGATCAAACAGTTTGGTAGTTGACATCTTGTTATGGTTTGTAACATAAAAAAAGATATATTTGTTTTGTTTGATTTGAGTTCACTGGAAATGTTTGTGAAGACACACATGATCTGAGCACACTCACCGCGCCTTAAAAAAGGCTCTAATGGATTGTTGAATGGTACAAATATGCAAAAAGCCGAGACATTTCTATGGACTACGAATGCGTTGATACAAGTCTTAGAAGCATCCCTTGACACATCAGACATTTAAAAGAGTTTAAATGGGTGCCTGCAGACAGTTTGGACTTTTCAGGATCAGTCTGAGACCAAGTCCCTGGTCTGGTGCCTCACATTTGGTAGTGGCAAGTCTTGACAAACACTAAAATCACAATAAAAATCATAAAGATGGTGTGCTAGCTGCCTGCGTAACTCCATACTTCAATTTATAACATGCAATTATCCTTTCATAATAGACTATAAATCATCCCAGTCATTAACGACCACCATAACCCTTAATGCTTGACTTACGATTCACTCAGCTTACCATTTTAATGTCAGAAAAATACCATAAGAGTCAGTGTGAATAATGTTATCCTATGGGGTCATAATATAACAAACTCTGGTAAGACTTAATAAGAGATCTAATTATGTTGGTTCTATATATTGAATGTATTCCTTTTCTAAGGAATATGGGAAATGCATACATATTCACCAGGCCATAAATTCTTGAAGAATAAACGCTGCATTTACTTTTTGTTAGGGTATTTCACAGTGTATTCACCAGGACTGTGAATTTTATAGACTCACAATAAATATAAGCCTTCTATTCACTTTACTTAAATCCACACTTCAACAGACATACACACCCATATACACACCCATACACATAAACACATCTGTTTATTCAAACAGACACTCAGATGCTGTACCAAAAAATGTACACAAGTGTACAGAAATGTGAAAAATATATATTTATGTAATATTAAGACACAGTATCACACACACACACACACACACACAGCTTAATTTATACACAGTCACAGTCACATTCATAGAAACACACATACAGACACACACGCAATCTCTCTCAGTGCAATGTATACAAATACACAAAATACACACTCATTCACTTGCATAGACATACACACACACACACACACACACACAAAGAGAGAGAGAGAGAGACACACAAACATACACATACAATGAGCTCCAAAGGGGCTTGTCAGAAAACATTAGTGACAGGCCTACACTGGATTGGGACTGGCCTGGGGTGCGGCGGCCCAATTTGTTTCCCTAATAGCGACCACATTATTCCAATATACCCTTGAGCTGCCTTCAAGTTCACCCAGTGAGGGGGGGCAGGATGGAGGGCAAAGTTAGGGGTGTGCAAGCAGACGGCCCCCATCACTTTGGCTGCCAGCGAGCAAGGCGACGGCACATTAAGCGAGAGGTCACTTTGAGGTGTAAACACGCTGTCCTCCAGATTGTTTACATGTTTATTTATTTATTTGCGTGTTTACTATTGTCATGTCAGCAAAAGGTGGGGGAGGGTCGAACTCAAGATGAGGGGGATATACAGTGTGGGACACAGGAGAGAGGAAGCTGGACTGAGAGAGAGAGGGAGAGAGAGAGAGAGAGAGAGAGAGAGAGAGAAATGTATACCTGTTCATAAATTACACAGTGAGGTGCTGACCCTCATATCTCAAAGTCATTCAGGAGGTGAACAGGGGAATTTGATAAAGACATTTTTTTAAAGCTGAAAATATCTGTCTGAAAGAAATAATGCTAGACAGATATAACATAATTTAAAATGAAAGCTGCCCTTGTGTCCACCAAAATATCACAGCTCAAAACCTTAAATAAACACTGGAAATCTACATTAAAAAAAAAAATACATACACTATTATGATTTGAGATGATGGGTTTCATTATGCTGCCTTTTAATGTTCCATTTCACAATTGTAATGTTTTGAGTGTTATGTTTTCTTTATCTGCTTATAAATACATTATTAAATGCTTATAAATAGACAGAGTGTAATAGGTGCCTGCTTTCAGTAGCTCTTCTCAGAAGAATGCATTACAGAGTAATTGAGAGAATTAATGTGTCGAGGAAAAAAAAGCAAATTGTGGCAGATAAAATGTGTAAAATGCTTATCAGGGTTATCATAGAAAAATAACAACACTTAAATCTCCTCATTTCACCTTCTATTTTGCCAATTTATCCACACTCCATGCTTTTTCAGTGTCATTGTTCACCCCCCACCACCACACCCCATCCATCTCTCTCTCTCTCTCTCTCTCTCTCTCTCTCTCTTTAATGAGTGGCTTTGGCCTGTCTGGCTTGGTGGCACTGTCCTCCTATCGACCCTTGGCCTGCTTAATATTCATAAAGGCTATTTCAGCAGCGTTACACTTTAGGCGTAGGAGCCCGCCGCGCTAAATCGATTCCAATTGATCCCCATTGGCTGCCCCCACACACATACACACACCCCAACACCTACCATTGATCCCGTTTAGACTCACGCTCAAGGTCTCCCCTCATAGATCTGCTCCACAGAACGCTAGCTGCATGAGTGGCATCAATTTATACCATCGCCTCTCCCCTTTTTCCATCTCTCTGACTGTGAAATTGTTGTGGTGATTGCACCATAATAATGCCTCAAAGCATACTGGGAATGTCCACTCTGTTTTTTTGCTATCGTTGTCGACCAACCAGGATCAGCTGGGTGTGGCGCGATGCTTTGAGGTCTTAGTGGCCTACTAGAAGATCAAGAGGCCCTCTGATGACCTGTGTTGTCTTAGTCAGAGCGGGAGGGGACCTGATAATGATCATATTTGCTTAGCCGAGGCCTTGACCCCATGTCCTTGTGGTGGCCGCAGGCAGATAGGTCACTGAGGTCATGTTTGTGGAGTCTATAAGCAGTTGGATGACTGCACATATGTAGGCTCTAGTCTAGAATCATTGTTTGAGTTAGTAAGCTCAGATAGAAAAACATGTGGCTGGAGGAAAACTGGTTCATTCTTCTTTCAGACACACACACACACACATATGTGCAGGCACAATCAAACACACAGGGGCATCGACTTCCAGCTCAATAATTCATACCCCAAAATTGAGGAATTGAGAACACAAGCAGTGCATGCTCACTCACATGCACACACACACACACATGCACCGAGAGCACACACAGAACACAGGGATGAATTCTTGAGGAAACCTCTAAAGTGCAGATAATATAAAAAATTTAATCATTCCAGAGAATAAAAATTCATAAGGAAATGTACAAAATCAATATTTTATGCTACTTACTGTACCTATTCTTTATTACAAACCTATTCAGGAAGCAGCATTAAACATTTAAGCTGACAGGAGAGTGTGTGTGTGTATGTGAGAGGTGGGTGTTGGGGTGTAGTGTGAGGCACAGCTTGGAGTTCAAAAGCAATACTATTTCATTCATGTTTAAAGGGCCTTTTTTGTTTCTCTAGGAGCCACTGAAGCAGTTTTTAAAGTGGAGAAAAAAGAGAAATGCTTTGATAGATTGAGCGTTCCAAGGTGCCAAGTAGCTGTCAACATAAATAGCAATAAAAAAGTGGGGGAAAATGTTTTAAACCTGAGTTTTCAAGGTTATGGCCCATAGCAATGATTTGAAGGTGTACCTCTCTCTCCCTCCCTCTCTCTCTCCCTCTCTCTGATGCACGCTCACACACACACACGCTCACACACACACACACACACACACACACACACACACACACACACACACACACACACACACACACACACACACATGCTCTCACCCAATGCTGCCACACCAGTTACGCAAGGAAAATGGTGGGTGTTCATGAGTGACTGCACCCGTGTGTGTGTGTGTGTGTGTGTGTGTGTGAGATAGAGAGAGAAAAACTGGCAGTGTGATTGCATGTTTTAAGGCACGCACCTGAGCACATGAGCACCTGTGCGTGTCTGAGGAACGCCGATGCCAGGGAGTTGGCAATGTGAAAATTAGCGACATGCTATCAGAGTCTTTGTTATTTACCTGTCCTATTCAGCACTTTCTGTTCACGTCACACAGAGAAAAAACATTACCTGTCACACACGTACACACACATACACACATACACAAACACACAAACACAGTATTGTAAAAAGAAGTGATGCCTGCTGTTGTTGACTTGAAAGGTTATCATACATCAATTGTAGCGTCCAGTCTATTGCTTTTAGTAAAGCTTTGAAGAGTGGGTTACACGAGAAATACGATGTAGAATTAATTGTACATCTGTAATGCACACACACACACACACACACACACACACACACACACACACACACACACACACACACACACACACACACACACACACACACACACACACACACACACACACACACACACACACACACACACACACACACACACACACACACACACACACACAGCTGAGTCCTACCGGTTAGGGCCTCGTGCTTGAAACCAAAGGGTTGCTGGTTCGATCCCCAACCAGTTGTGTCAATACAATGTCCAACCATTCAAAACTCTTCATACAGTGTGCTTTACCATCGCACATCTGAGCACCCCAGTTAAAATTTGCAGCCAAAATGTTAGCGGAATGAAGAGGGACTTTTCATGTAGGCTGGTGTGTGTGTCTGTGTGTGCATTTGAGTGTTCATTCTTCTGTCTGTAAGCAAATAAGCCACCTGCATTTTACATTGTGTGATTTGATGGTTGTCGATGCCTCCACATTTCGTATAAATAATCATGGTAGGCCATCATGGCCAAAAATGCCAGGGCCACTTCAGTTTAGCCCTGTAGTGAACACAAAAAACAGTAACAACTTGAAATAAAACACATAAACTATAGCTTTTCTCATACAGTTTGACAAAGATCATCTTTGTTATGTTATGTAAAGTGTATGTTATGTTATATATATTTTGAGAGGTATTGCAATACCAGACTATCTAAGTGATATTTTTATGTATCGGTGTACCTCTGTCAATAGATAAAATGGCACAAACAGTCATTGAATGAATATTTCTCTGTGTAAACTGAAGGAATGTGCTGAGGCAAAATCACAACAGAACAGTGGCTGTTTCCTAAATGGCATACTGCTATGCTACTTACTGCAATACAAAAGTCATGGATAGTACCACTGTGAGACTCCTTTGTATCAACAGAATTTGTGTGATTGACTTGTTGGTATATATTAAAAAATCTAGCAATGGTACACATCAGACTTTGTGGCAGACTAGGAGTACAGAGCAGTAGCCTATGTCATTTCAGTGGATATACTATATTTTGTAATTTACAGCATTCAAAGCAATACATGTAAATAGGTCTACAATACAATAAATTTTAATTTATTTATAACTGTTATGATAAGAGCATCTACATTTCGGTAAAACTTGCTGTAGTTTTACATAATTTTGTTGGAGGTGAACACTGACTAGAAGAAGCATCCATGAATTTTTGATGAAGTGGTGATTTAATTTCGTCCCAAAGCAATGCAAAAGAGAACACTGTTTGGCTCCAATAGTCTATGGTTGTTGTGAAAGAGTTTTGATAAAGTAGACAGTGCATTGAGACAAGTGTGAAAAATGAAAACTGGAATCGGACTGATATTAGATCATCATCATCATCATCATCATCATCATCATCATCATCATCATCATT
>JAIFZK010000005.1:10560000-10582500 GCA_027481765.1 Tenualosa thibaudeaui
GAACTGTGAGAATAAGAGTTTGGCACAGTAAAGGCAGAAATAAGACAGCAAGCTTGATCTGTGGGGAACTTAACAACACTGAGCCAGTGACAGTAAGCCCTCAAGCAGTCAGACTGTGCTCCATATGAGAGAACAAGAGTATTAATGTCAATGTGAGAGCTTAAGGCAGGGCAGAGCTGGTATTCACTGAGACACTGTGGGAGTGAGACATTTAGGGAGTTTTTCTTTTTCTTTCTTTCTTTCTTTCTTTCTTTCTTTCTCTGGCCTCAGGCACTCCCTTACCATGAGTTTAAGACTCAAAGCCAGAGGCGGCCATCTTGCCTGGGTCTCAGTATCTGCACACCAGCCTGGAGTGAAGGGCAAACTTGCCTTAATAATTAACAAGTGGAGCCCGGCTGGTTTAGGTCCTGTAGGCTCATAGATCAATGATGTACCAGACAGCCACTACTATACGCACATACAATCCAGGCATGTAAGCATGAATTACAGTGGCTTCACTGCAGGGGAGTGTGGAGTAAGAGCAAGCATACTGGACCATCTTGTGTGGGCGTAGTGTGTGGACCAGAGGCACCGGAGGCACCACTGAGAGTCTGTTGTTTTGGATTAAAAGCCAAAGTCGCTGTCATAAATACTTGTCCTTTTACTTTTCTGCTTTCAAAACAGCACAGAGGTTCTAGCATCCAGCACTACCCTTCCTCCCTCATCCACCCCTCCCCAAAAGCAGAGAGGGGAGAGAGAAGAGCTCCCTCCCCCTTGTCTGAAGTTCTGGCTCCTCTCCTTCCACAGAGGACATAGACGAGGACACCAAACAACTGAGAGAAAAACAAACTCTTTCAAGGGCTGCCAGAGCAGCATAGACGCGTGCATCTGCATCCAAAGCCATGATACTGGGAACACAAGATTGACAGAATGTGGTTTTGGTCGCATTTCAGATGCAACAATCTTATTTTTTGAGGAGCAGATCCTATTTCCAGTGTTGGCCAAACAACGAGAGGGGGATAGGATGAATTTAGGAGGAGGAGGAGGGAGAGGAAAAACTGAGAGATTGAGAGAGAGAGACGGGAGGGGGGGGGGGACAAGAATGAAAAAAAATCTTCACTGTCAAGAGAAAGAGAGAGAGCAGAGAGTTCTCTTCTCTTGGAAAAGGCCCATGTCTTACCAAACACTCATTATCTTCTTGACCTCAGCACCAATCACTGTCCATAAATAGTCCATGAAATCGCTTATAATTCTATTTATCCTTTTTTAAAATACAGACTAAAGTTCAACTCAGGAGACTTTTTTTTACTCTGATACAGACTTGAGAGCCTTCCTCTGTGACAGTAAATTATTGACAGCTCAAAACAGCTCAGCAGTAGGCCTGTATCTTCACAGTAATAGTAGTTGGAAAAAGTCTGTGTTCCTGTATCTATGTTCCTACAGCTAAACCAGTGGAGCAAAGTGAAAACACCATCCATCATGAGGTCCAGTGGGCAGAAATCTCTAAAATAATCACATTATGCAGCCTGCTGTAAATTATTTGGGATTAAATAAGAATTATAATAGTCAACTATTTAAATAACTGATTCCATTCCTTGACTCAAACAAGTCATCTTGTTGCCTTGAGTTATATTGTCTGTTTATGTTTACAGTATGGGCCTGCCAAACATATCCCACTATACTTTGCATTACCTAACTCAATCAAAGAAACAAGATGAATTCACTAGGTTAAGTTGGATCAGTCCATGTTTTACAGTGTAAATGTAAATCTGTGCTGTGTGTCACTTTGGATAAATTAGATGGCTTCATGAACAAATCTAAACCTGTGCATATGGTGATTCACAGTAACTCAGCAAAATATGAATGCAGTTTTTTTATTCTGTGTGTCCCCGTCTGTCTGAAACTGAGCTTATTGTCTCATGATGATATGATGATATTAGTTTTTTTTTCTTTTTTTTGGTTTTGTTCTGTTTTTGTTGTTATTTGTTTATCCCCCTCATCTTTATCCTTGCCACCATCAGGGGGCACAAAAGTCGCTGAGTCAGCCGTCTGACTGCCACCTGAGCTATGTCTGATTGTAACACACAAACACACACACACACACACACACACACACACACACACTTACACACACGTATCTCCACCACTCTCTCTCTCTTACACACACACACACACACACACACACACACGACCTCTCAGACTGTCAGAGCCATCATCATGCCTGCGGGCATCGCTCTGCTGAGCTGTCACTCCAGCTCATGAGGGCCCAACGCTCTCGGCTTACAGGTGACTGGTGGCATTTCCCACGGGACGCCTCGACACAGAGCCCAGGACAGGGGGCAGAAATATTACACTACGCTGCCTCCGACTGCCTCAGGCAGCTGTGTACACTGTCCACACCGGATAACGGAGCCTGGCCCGAGGTTAAAGAGGAGGGGGAGAGAGAGGATGGGAGGGGTGAGGGGACGGGAAGGGTGCAGGGAGATGGAACTTCAAACACGCCAGCATGCATGGGCCCTCTTCTAAAAGACATTACTACAGATTGTTAACATTTTTTCTACTTCACTTCTAGTCATTATTTAATATGAAGTGCTTGTAAGTCGCTTGTAGGGCGGTGGTAGCGTAGTGGTTAAGGAACCTGGCTAGCGTGCAAGTAGGCTGGAAGTTGTGGGTTCTGGTCCTGAACACTTGATAGTTGATGAGTTGTAAGTCGCTTTGGATAAAAGCGTCTGCTAAATGGATGAAATCGTCTGCTAAATGCATAAATGTAAATGTTTGCATATAAACTATTTGCATGCATAGCAATGCTGTCCGACACATTAGCCATGTGTGATTGAAATCCTTAAAGTTAATTCTTATAGTAACTGTCTTAAAGTTGCTATGCATACAAATCTGTCCAACCCTTTCATTCTAAGTAACTATTTAGAAACTATTTACCAATAATTAGTCTACTAATAACCTACATATGTGCCCTTAACAATCAATACAGAAACTATTTGGTGGTGGCTATTGGTGATGGCTATTGATATTTATTATAACAGAGTGCTACTCGATATGGCACATCAAATCACAGCAGAAGCATTGCCAAATAAACACAGTGAAAAGTACAGGAGAGAAAATAAACAGATAGAAAAAGATGGAAATCTGGTTAGAATGAGACAGTGAGAGAAGGCATGTGTGAGTGGGGGAAATGAGAGAGAGAGAGAGAGAGAGAGAGAGAGGGAGAGGGGGTTAGATAGCATAATATGAGAATGAGTACTTTTATATCACTCTCTGACTCTACTCTCCTGCTCTATTTGCATGGAGGAATGCTGATGTACTGAGAGCTAAAGAATAAAGGAATGAGAATGGAACATGACAATAGCCAGTGTGTGTGTGTCTGTGTGTGTGTGTGTGTGTGTGAGAGAGAAAGAGAGAGACAGAGAGAGATAGACTCTCCCAGTCTCTGTGCTCTATTTGCGTGGAGGTATGCTGATATATAAATAGGTGTCAGTGGATGTGTTGCTTGCGGTCTGGACTCTCATTCATCCTGCCGGTGTTACTCATGCATTGTCTCCACACAGAACAAAAGCAGAGAGAGAAACTCATCCACACGCTACATGTACATCCAGCCAAACAATATTTACACTAACAACACAGGTGTGTGTGTGAGAGCAATAGTATGTGTATGTGCAGTGTTTATCTGAGAGTGTGTATGCCTTTCTGCACATGGGTTTACACAACACTTCCCTAATCAGTTTTGTGTGTGTGTGTGTATTCATACTGTATGGCTCTCTAATACCCTTTGTGTTGTCATTCTGCGATGATGGGTTGTGTCATGAACAGAAACCATACACAGGGATTTGCATAAATCCCCTGATATAAGTCTTCCAGTACCTTCCCGCCATCAGAGGCAGAGGCAGGCACTGAGTATTGAAAACAACACAATAAGACCTCAAGCACAATCTCACGTTCATTTCCGTCATTAACATCTGTTCATATTACTGTTACAACTGTCGTCTGAAAATCACAGCATGAATGATATAGTCACACACTGTAGGGCCTCTGCCACTGCATTATGAGAAACAATTAGCTAATTAAGGAGTAGCAGAGATTGTCTTGTTAAGACCAGGCTTTTTAATTGAAAAGTGGAATCAAGCTTGACATTTGAGTGCACGTCAATGTAGTTCACGGCGTGCTCAGACAAGTTGAGACAAACCACAGAGTCTTTTTAAAAGTTTGTGTGCAGAAGCCATTTGCCGTAACATTTGAAAATGAGAGAAAAAAAAACGCTGTTCATCCTGTAACTGACACTAAAGGGTCTAATTCAAGACTTTAACCACTATGTTTGTGAGGACGTAACCTGTCCTCTCTAAATTCGGGTCACCACAAGTGTTGAGCAATCTGTACATGCTTCTGAGAAGTCTAGAATTAACCACGAGGGGCTTGAATAGGTCAAGGCCAGACAGTCCGGAGCTCAGATGATAGTAGGTTACGCTAATTAGCTCATAATGAGCCGTCTTATGGGTGTGTGTGTGGGTGTGTGTGCGTCTGACTGGCTGTCTGTTTTCCTGGCAATGTAACCTGCATTAAGCATTGCAATCCCACTCTAAATTCAAACCTTCATCTTCAGATCTCTATAAGTCAAGTGGGTCTGCTAGTGAGGAGGAAGCTAAAATCTATAGTCTCTCATTAGCATGTCTTATTATCATTAGCATGTCTTTTTAAATGTTGAAAAAGTGATGCACAGCTTTGAGCAATTCACTACAGACTGCTTTATTCTTAATACATCAGGGGATGCAAGCATAATTTCATTGTGTTGTTGCCCCAGTGCAACAATAATAAAGAATCTTGAATCTTGAAGGATTCAAGATGGTTGTGTATGTCAGTCCTGTCCATTGTCTGTCCCTTTCAGTCGGAGCAGTTAGGAGCTAAAGGCTAAGAAGCATGTCTTGTCATTGTCACTTATCTCTAAATGTCTGCAGCAGAACTCTGACCATCAATGTCCAGTCGTGCATCAACACACACAGCACAGTCTTTCTGTCTGTCTGTCTGTTTGTTTCCCCAACACCTGATCAGGCTCTGAGCAGTGGTACTTGAGCAGTGGGGGGGCAGTTCCTAGCCAGGCCAAGGCCACTGGAGCGAGGCATGATTTACTGCAGAATCTCCCCTCCCGGAGGCCAGTCAATAGCACTGAATTATTTAAGGGCCTTCTCAGTTAATTAGATATTTAATTGACTATCTGCAGACGGATGATGGCATCCCACGCGCACATAAATTCATGCAAATGGGACAATGTGTGACCTGCCTTCTCCGACGAGTGGATTTAGTGGCCCAGTCACCTCGGGTCAAAGTTCAACTACAGGCTGCTGTTACTAACACTCACACACATGACAACGCTCTGATCATAGAAAGTTACCTGCCTTTCAAGAAGGGCTGGAAAACGTCAGTACATGACGAGTGCCTGATATAGACAAACACACACACACACACACACACACACACACTTTCTCATCACATGTTTCTCATAAGAAAGAAAGGAGCATCTTGAGATGGGGATGGGGTGTAAGAGGTGAGATGAGGGGCTGTATATGTGTGTGTGTGTGTGTGAGTGTGTGTGTGTGTGTGTGAGTGTGTGTGTCGGGGGGGTGGTTGTGTGACGGCAGCACCAGCGGCTCTCGCCTCATTGTGTGTGTGGCGGTATTGACAACGTGAAAATGAGCAGCAGTCTGCTGTTGTTGTGCGAGGTGTGTAGGCTTTGTGTCTGACTGCTACCTCCTCTTCCTTTGGGCGACTTAGACTGCTAATACCCCCCCCCCCCCTTACTTTTACACACTCACACACACACACACATACGGCACATACACACACACAAACACACCCACACTTTCACAGACACTCACATGCACTTATTTCCACACACAGGCACACAAACAACAGCATGCTCGCGTTCATCGTTCCCACCCAGACAGAAGCATTCCTTCACTGGTTCCACAATCATTGTCCCACCACCCACCAACCCCCCACCCTCCTGCCTAGGTGTTTGTCGGTTCCTCCACATAAACATCCCTCCTCCCGCTCCTAGTCCTCCTTCTGTCCTCCTCCCTTCCTCCTCCTCCTCCTCTCTCTCGCTCTCCTTTTCCTTTCTTCTTAAGTGACTCCACTTGCTTCAATGGACTTTCATGACAACTCCTTCCACGAGGGTTCTCTTTATGCTCTCTCTCTCTCTCCTTGTTTCTCTGTCATACATACACATACATACACACACACAGCACACACTTTCTCTCAGTCTGCCTCTTTCTTTCTCTTCCTTCTCTTTCACTCTCCCCAGGTGAAATATTGATGGATTTTTTATGAATAGCTATGAAAAATTCATTCCCATTCTGAAATGAAAAAGCGTAAACATTCAGCATCTGCCTATTCCTCTCGCATTCATTATCCTTTTACACCCCTTCTCTCCACGCCCCCCCTCCATCTCTCTTTCTCCCCCCCTCCTTCCCTCCATGACTCCCTCTATCCACTCTCCCATCAGTCTACCTGGAAATGGCGCATCACTCTGTCTCTTTTCCACCACTTGGCCTAATTGCTTAATTTCAGCGGCTTTCTCATCAATTAAAAGCCTGTCAAAGCCAGACGGATGGGCAGTTGGATCAGTGGTCCGGTCGATGCTCTGATCAATGGCAGAAGGGATCAATAAGTGAATAGAGAGCGAATGGGATGAGCTGGGAAAATGAGTCTGAGGAGAGACAGAAATAAATAAAGAAATAATCAAACAGAAAACAGAAACAAATTAAGCAGGCACTGTGTGACTACTCCAGCACAGGCTTTGCAACACACACACACAAACACATGGAAATGACAAACCAAACCTTTACAAAATCATTATAAAACCAGTCAAAACAATAACAGACTATAGTCATAGCAACAGACACATTGAGCAGACATAACAAAACCAACAACAGCCCCTAAGGAGGAAATCAAGCAGTAGAATCTATCAGTCTCCTCAGAGTCTCAAGAGACACCATTGTCCTTACTGCAACTGCAGCTAACCAAGACAACAGAGGCAGTTAAGGATTATATTCATGTTATCATTTTCTACATTTGCATGTATTCTTTCAACACTGGAGGCGCAAACTCATGGTAAAATGTTGCTTGCAGTTTTGCTCTAACAGCAGACCACAGGATCAAGGTTCACAAGGGTTTGGGCATATATTCACTTTCAGCAAAAAGAGAGGCTAACCATTCAAATTTGTTTTCTTCTTTTAAGTTTTTTTTCTCCACATTGATTGCATGGTAACACTTGGTCCTCCTGTGTGGATGTGTGTTTGCAGGGAACTCAATACAAAAGGGAAAATTGCACGTGCCTTTGTTTGAATGATACTGAACAAATCTCTGTTCTATCTGGGAGGTCAACAACAAACACACATAATACACACTCCCTCCACTACTAGATTACAACTGTAAATTAAAGATGTGAGAATAAATCGCTGGGACAGTAAAGGTCCTCCCCCTCATAAAACCCGTCAATCAATCTGTCTTTGGAGACTACTACTAACTGGTGGAGAGGATGAGGGGTAATCAGTTGTTTTGTTTTTGCTTTTTAGATATTTCACATTTACAGCAGTCATTTGGTACTGATTCAACAATGAGTTTCAGACAAATTGCCTTCATGATTAAGTCTTTATTGCTGTGGGCAAGAACTAGTTAATGTCTTTATTCCATCCCTTAAGCAGCTGTCTGTGAACACCCTTACAAAAAACATCCTGAACACCAAAGATACACTCATATGGACACCCACACTCACTTCTCACTCAAGACACTTATTGGGTCCACAAAGGTAAATAAAGTGCATGCATGTTTATGTTTACGGGCACACACACACACACACTGACACACACACGCACACACACACACACATTTCCATCGCCAACGCCATTTCCACATCCATCTATTTGTAATAGCCTAGTTCAAGCATCTGCTAAAATGCATAATTAAAGACTTTGAAAGGGGAAAATAAACAGTGATTATATCATCAAGTAAGCAGACATCAAACAACATACTGGACCTCCCTCTCTGTTATGAAGTAAATATAATGGCCATATAAGCAAACCAATACTGGAATCCCACTGTATAAAGATAGATCCATTCAGCACTATCAGTGACCTCTCCAAAGCCCCTCTTTACCCATATCTCTTAATGGTAACACTTAAGACCATGTCAACAAAACATGGAGTCCTAAAGCAGGACAATAAAAACAGCCATTGGGATCAAAGACAGAGAGAGAGACAGAAAGAGAGAGAGAAGAGAGAGACAGAGAAGGAGGGAGAGGGGTCTATTGGTCTATAAAAGCAGCAAAGCGGCGGATTGGACTGCGGTGAGCTAATCAGCAGAGCTTCAGCACTCCATAGCAATGATGACAAATCAATGAAACCATTTCTGGCGAAGATTCCCCTTCAACATGAGGGGCTTCAATTATGTCCCCTGAGGGGAGGATTGAATAAAGGAGGAGGGGGTAGAAGCATGTGTGTGTGTGTGTGAGTGTGTGTGTGTGTGTGTGTGTGTGTGTGGATGTAGGTGGATGTGTTGAGAAGGTAGTGGGCAGTGTGAATGAAAGACATGTAGACATAACTATACATCACCTAATGCCCATCAGCAATGCCTAAGAATTACGCGCACGCACACACACACACACACACACACACACACACACACACACACACACACACACACACACACACACACACACACACACACACACACACACACGCGCGCGCGCGCACACACACACACACAATTGAAGACAGACCTCTAATTTCACCCCATAGGCAACACACGGTAGACTCATTAAAGACATCAGCCCATGCCTAGAAGATATGAGGCCCTAATGGAGACTTCTCTTTTTTTCTCCCCAGCAGTGCAAGAACGTCCATAAATAGCAGTTCTGTGCTTAGTAACTCTCGCTCAAATACATACATGTGCTTTTGACAAACCATTGTGTTTGGTTCCCTCAGATCACCACAGCCATCATAAATGTGTTCCCCTTCAGTCAATAGCACTTTGTGATATTAAAGATTAATTTAATTGTGAGACTCTCATAGCCTCAGATCACAGGGTCCCTCAGGACTTGAAGAGGGGGAAGAGATGGGGTCAAAGTGCAAAGGTCAAGGGGTCAATTCAAGCCATTAGAGGTACATTAGAACCGACAGTGGCCTCCACTGTTACTCAGTGCCTGGTGAAATAGTACTCTGTATTCAAGTCTTGTACTGTACTCTGTGTGTGTGCATGTGTGCGTGTGTGTGTGTGTGTGTGTGTGTGTGTGTGTGTGTGTATGTGTGTGTGTGTGCGCGTACGTGTGCGTACACGTGTGTGAATGCATACGTGTGTATATTCAAAGCACTGTGTCCTGGCTTCTTTATGTGTGAGGAAATCACACGCCAAATACACCGCCTACGTTCACTGCCACAGCTAACCATATTCTCATCGCCCAAACGAATCCATTATGCTCTGCACACCACTGGCTTCCTATAACATCACCCCAAACTTCCTTTCCACAGAACCATTGCAGGGAAACTCCAGTGACTCACGAATAGTTGCCATCCGGGAGCCACCGCATTTTGTGTGTGTGTTTGTGTGTGTGTGTGTATGTTCTTACAGCAATCCGGTAAATACAAACATGGGGTGATGCATGGTCAAACTTGTTTATCATTCTTCCGCCTGGTTTGGTTATTGTTTTTGTTGGTAAACAGTCGATGTCTTCGCTCGGACAATGGATGCACAATGAAAGACTTCCCAAAGAGAGGTAAATGTACAATAACCCTATGCCTGATGAATATGCAAGTTTATGTTTAAATTAGCTTATTTCAGATGGGACATTGTACATTCATTGACATGCATAGGCTCTTTAAATGGACCAGTATTAGCAAAAGGCTAATTTTCATCTTCACACCTAAATGGATGGTGCTCCAGGTGATCCCTTGGTGAAGTGATGATAAAGATCATGTAATGGAAAATACTCGTGCACAATGAAACTGGAATACATACATATGCAAACACACACACACACACACACACACACACACATTTATACTGACATACATACACACACACATACACACAACACACAACAAGCAGTGCACATAAGTCAAGCATAGGGCTGCCAGAGGCGAGCAATGGTCTGACACAAACACACGTTGAAATTTGGACACACATACATACACACACACATACGCATACACGTACACACACACATACACACACATGGAGTATTGCCCAGGCATGGGGTGATCCTGAGATATGAGTATGAGGGGATGCCTAGAAAAGCTTCTCCTGGACTTCATTAGACTAATCCATCCACCGATACTAACAGCGTTTGGGGAGAGGAGAGGGAGAAAGAGAGAGAGAGAGAAAGAGAGAGAGTTGGGGAAATGCGATAAGGCCTTTATTAGATCACTGACTCGCATCACACTGCACGGTGCACCTTCTACTACTGCAGCGGCATCCTCTACTCTTCCTCAACCCTCCTTATAACTCTCTGGAGTCCTGTGTGTGTCCTGTGTGTGTCCGTGTGTGTGTGTGTGTATGGGTAAGGAATGGCATATCGTTCCTAATTGGGTTTTGTCCTTCGTAATTGTGTCAATGTCACTCTCAATCAGAACTGCTACAAAGAGGAGCAAATAACTGCGGGAATGATTGGGCAAAGATGAGAGAGAGAGAGAGAGAGAGAGAGAGAGTCCAGACCAGGTGTGTATGTGTATGTGTGTGTGTGTGTGTGTGTGTATGTATGTGTTTGCACGTGTGCATTTTCATGACTGAAAAAGCATTCTCAAGCCACATTCTATACAAACGACATTACTGCTTTCCCAGACCGATGTCAGTGGAGGCTGTGGTTACACAAGACCTGTTTTAGAGCATACAGGTGGGTTGGAGACATCTAATACAGGCTATTGCTGTTAAAGGTTGGTTGGTTAGTCAAATGTTGGTGTGCAAAGCAGGCTAAACTTCCTTTCCCTGCATCAGGTGCACTCGCTCTCTCTCTCTCTGTGTGAGAGTGTGTGTATGGGTTGGGGGGTGGGTGCATGTGTGTGTGTGTGTCTGTGTGTGTGTGTGTGAGTGTGTGTGTGTGTGTGTGTGTGTGTGTGTGTGTGTGTGTGTGTGTGTGTGTGTGTGCATGAATGTGTGTGATCTATTTGTGGTCATCCCCTAAATAATGTGCATTTTCCTGGTGTGGTGTATGTAGGAAAACTTTTATGTGTTTTTATAAATGTGTGTGCATTTGTGTGTCTGTGTGCCTGTGTGTGGTCGGGGATTTCTCAAAGTGCAAATAGTCTCCCTCTCAGCAGCTAGCCCACACCACAACAATCTGGTATATGGCCTAATGGACTGGTGCCAAATGTGCTTGAACCGGCAGTTTTGGTTCTCCAAAATATTTAAAATCACCCCCCCTCCTCCTCCACACACACACACAGACACACAAACCTAGTTCCATGTTGATCTGAAAAAGGAAAAAAAAAATCTAAAAATAAAGAAAATATGAAGAGAAGAGCCCAATATGCAAAGGGCTTGCTTGTTCCTGGTGTCTCCCAGCGTGTGTAAACTTCTGGTTTACTGCTGGTCTACATAAAGGCCAATGAGGCGGTGAAATAGCAGAGTCTCCATGTAATGCATTTAAGTAAAAATGTGGCGTGTGTCTTCTCCATCACTATCCGTCATTGTTTTAGCCACCTCTCAAACGCTGACAAGCTGAGAGGAACCATAAACATCCACAATATAATGTGCTCTCTCTCTCTCTCTCTCTCTCTTTCTCCATCTCAGTATCTGTTTCACTCTTTTTCTTTCCCTCTTTGTCTCCATCACCCTCTCTATACTTCCTCTCTCTGCTTCCCTCTCTATTTTCCGATAACCCTATTACTCTCTTCACCTCTCTCTGTCTCTCTCTCTATCTCTCTCTCTCTCTATCTCTATCTCGCTCTCTGTAACTCTACCACTGACTCTCCTTTTCGTCTCATCAATAAGGAAAGCAGAACACACTCTAAGGCCAGGAAGAGAAAGAGAAAGTGTTGCGATGGGGAGACGCTTACCGTAAGTACATCTCTGATTTGCACCTTCCATCATGCACTTCCATCACTGGTATGTGTGTGTGTATGTGTGGTGTGTGTGTGTGTGTGTGTGCTTGTGTGTTCTGAAGAAGGTCATCAGTCACAGGCTGTCACCATGCAGCAAGTCTTCTTTCCCTCCTCTCTGCCATTATCTAAACATGCCCACAGCTACTGTACACCACAGAACACACACACACACACACACACACACACAGGCTACACCTCAAAACCATGCTGCTATGACACTGACAATGACACTTCTCTCAATCAAAGGAAATGTATAGGTATAGCAACCCCCACATGCAGTACATGTTCATGATGCACACACACTAATACACACACACACATTCACTTACGCACAGCCTCACTGGGGGTTCTCTGGTCTCCCCAGGGGGGAAGAGTTTCTGCCCTCCTACCCCACCCATACCCATACACACACACACTCACACATATACCCAGCCCAGCTAACTAACCCCCTTCGTCCATGTTTCACACAACAACAACACACAACAAAACAACGTGCAGCATAGGAGCAACAAACCGGCATGAATAAAACATCCCTTTAGGTGCAGCCGCATACCATCATGTCCCTTTAATCAGGACACAGCCAGCAGGAGGCTTTGAGCCTCAGCCCACTGCCAAACCAGGCGACTGGCTCCATGTAATTTACTGTAAGACAGCCTGTCTCCCTTCCATATGGAGACAAAAGCAGAGACAGGGACAGGGAAATATAACACGTATGAGTGTGTGTGAGTGTGTGTGTGCGTGTGTGAAAGGGAGGATCTGTCATTTCCACAGACCTGGTATCATGCGTATACATGCAAACATCAGGTGATATCAAAGCATGGGTTTGTACCAGCATGTGAAGCATCTGTGAATGTGGAGTGATGACAATGATGATGAGAGGGAAGATAATCTTCTTAGTATCTTACACACACACTCCTATGGCCACTTCTTATGCATGTCTTTCCATTCTTATGTCATTCTTGTTCTCTTTCATAAATGTTTCTTTCCTGTGTCTTCTTTATCTTTATCCCTCCATTTTTCATCTCTATTTTTTACTCAATCTCTCTTTTCACTATTCTTTTGTGACTCTTCCACTTTTTCCTTCTTTTTCTCATCTTTCTCTCCCTCATACTCCCAGATCTCATTCTCTTCTCGCTCTCTTTCTCTTCTGTTTTTACCCTCTCTTTCTGCTCAGTTCTCTCTCTCTCTCTCTGTTGTAAATCAGTAGCTGGTTCATTGGGCGTGTGTAGCAGAGCCCCATACGTCCCTGAGTGAATTAACATTGGTAATAAGATATCATGGCCTTGATTGATCTCCAGCACCCAGCCAGTTCACCAGGCCCAGCCCCAGCCCAGCACTTCTCTCCCCATCCCTCTCACACATTGATCCCAAGATGTGTTGTGTAGACCTGCAGGAGAAGCCTACTGGCAGGACAAGGCAGAGGAAATAGGGAAAGCCTCACCTTGTTAAAATGTAATTGTGTGCTTACCACAATAATTGATCTAAGAGTCTAATAACCATGTCAAAAACAAATACTCATAGGTAAGCATGACAGGGCAATAGAGGCAAGGTGGTAGGATGATGTGGTGAAGTTAAAATGGTGTTGTAATAAATGGTGGTGGCAACATGTCTGCCACTGGACAGACCAAAGCAGGAAATGTGGTACAACTGTAAATGTTTGAGGACGAAACTTCCAAACTTAAATCAGTTTACTTAATACACATTATTAACATAGCTATAAATGTTTATAAAGTGTTAATAACACATGACATAAATGGCAAGGTTATATAACTGTTTAATACAGATGACTACAGCAATATGAGGTAGAATAAGCCCTGCATATTTTGGATATGCATATAAACATCCAAAAGTTCCTTTCAAAATGGCATTGGCTAATGTAAGTGGATGTGTGTGGAGAGGCCTACTCTTAGATTTAGATCAGTCTGCCCTAACTTCAGTCTACCCTGCATTTATATGGAGAGATCCAAGGCAGAGGACAGAGGAGCAAAGACGTACTGTATGTTTCCTTTGCTTCACTCCCTGGGCTCTGAATCCACAACCATAGTACTGCTGGTTTAAGTGAGACTCTGCCTGGAGAAGACATCTATAAATGACATCCTTAAGACTGAAGGCAAGCCAAACTAGCATTTGTGGTGAGGGCAGCATGACAGAGACATATAGACATGGATCACTTCACACACATGCACACATCAACACTAATAAGTAAACACACACGCACATGCACACACTCAAACACACATGCACACACAAACATCACATGAACAGAGACAAATGAAATACACCCATGCAAACATATTGAATGTTTGTATACTGTACACACACACACGCACACACATACGCACACACACAGACACACACACACACACAAATACACACACACACACATACATGTTACCGTTCATGTTCTGGTGAGAAACCATCAATGGTGTGCCAGTCAGATCCCCTGTCTGGCAGCAGTCTTAGCAGTCCCTCCACGGTGTCAGGACGCCGCCATCAGAACTCGTCATCTAACCACACCGGCTACGCCAACAGACATGGCCTGTGGGAACACCAGTTGTAATTCTCAGGAACTGCACTATACTGAGAGAGGAGATGCAAAGAGACAGGAAGAGCAAGGTGTGAGTGTGTTTGTGTGTGTGTGTGTGTGTGTGTGTGTGTGTGTGTGTGTGTGTGTGTGTATGTGTGTGTAAATAAAGAGAAATAAAGAGCGGGAGAGTGAAACAGAGGGAGTCCAAAGAGACATATTTCCCCTTTATTGTGATATTTAGCTCTCAAAGGACACAAAACAGATACCAAAAAATAGAACTGAGCGACAGGGAGAACGCTAGACAACCACAGCAAGCCTGTTGTGACAGTAGGCTTGTTCTTCAGCCGCTTCTTCTAATCTGCCCCATCCCTCCTCCTCCTCCTCCTCCTCCTCCTCCTCCTCCTCCTCTCCCCCTCCCCACCCCCACCCCTTCACCCCATTAAAGAAGAAGCCTGCATCTAATTTAGCCGTTCTGTGGACAGGCTGAATCAGAGCCGGCTCCACTGGGCTGGATGTCTGGATGTGTCTGGGTTCAGTTGGGTTGGGGTTGGGGATGGGGATGGTTGGGGCACTGGACTAGGACACAGCTGCTTATTATAGCATCAGAGTGCGGGGGGGAGGGGGTGTGGGTTGAGTCGGGGGTGTGTGTGTGCATGTGTGTGTGTGTGTGTGTGTGTGTGTGTGTGTGCATGTCCAGGGGGCTCAAGTCGTGGGTTTATAATAACAGCTTGATTTACAGTGATTTCTAACAGATTGCTGCAGTGCAGACAGGCTGATCTGGTATGTGTCATTTCCACAGAGACAGGAGGGAAGGAGGGAGGGAGAGAGGGAGACAAAGACAGGAAGAAAGAGAATAGACAGAGATAAAGAGAGAGATAGAGATAAAGACAGAGACTTTTGGTATCCCTCTGCACAGAGGGACCCACGGGCAGCTCATCAGACAATAGACTGGACTTCCTATTCCAAAGGCAGAGGAGGATACTACCTGAATGAGAGTGAATAAGTGAATGAGTGACTGTAGCAGACTGGAGTAATTATGAGGTTGTAAACTCCTGGGGGAAGGTAAGGTGAGTTTGAAGATGACACTGGAAAGAATATGGCCCAGATCTGAACCTGTTTTGAGAGGGTTGTGGCCAGGTTCCAGCTGATGTGCGTCAGCTGAGGAGCAATGTCTGGTCCTGGTATTTATTTTCTGAAGAGACTGCACACACACACACACACACACACACACACACACACACAAGTGTGATACCTCAAATCAAGACAGAATGTAGACAAGCACCTAGATCCACCCAACACTGACTCACTCAAAGAATAAAGCACTTACACACACATACACACACAATTTTACAGTTTTAGAGTTCATCCCTGCTTCAAAGCATACTTTTCCACAAGGGAAAATTCTGTCAAATGAGTCCAGCTCCCATAACGGAGCCTTTTATATTCCCTTAGTAGGAATAGCACAGTGGATGGCTAAACCACATGGATGGGTGTGTGTGTGTGTGTGAGAGAGAGAGAGGGGTGTGTGTTGGGGGGGCTCAGTGAGTAGGAGTGAATCCCATGGGCACTTTTGTTCTGCATGGGTTTTATGATGTGATGTAGATGGAGGTGTGAGAGAAGCTAGCTCTTCTGTGTGTGATTGGGGGTTGTCCTCACGTATGAGTATTGATGTGTGTGTATGTGTGTGTGTGTGTGTGAGAGAGAGAGTGTTTGTGGATGGGGGGGTGTTCAAGTATGGGTATTTATTCATCTGCATGTGTGTGTGTGTGTGTTTCACACAGCACTAACAACCAGTACTTCCTGAATTACACCTAAGCTAATCAAAGGCGCCATCTGTTAATTATGCTAATACAACAAAGAGCTGCCTGCCGGTGCCCACCACACAGCTATTCAACCAGCTACACACACACACACACACACACACACACACTGGCATGCAGACAGACAAACCACACCACACCACTGAGACACACACAAATACAACACACACAGAGAGACCTACACTACATGTCAAAACACACTCTCAGACACAAAAATATGAACACAATAACAAACTGACACACACACACACAGATAGCCCATAGTTAAGACATACAGATATGTGAACACATGTACACATAATAAAAGGAACACATGTACATTCCCATAAATACTCTCTCTCTCTCTCTCTCTCTCTCTCTCTCTCTCTCTCTCTCTCTCACACACACACACACACACACTCTCCCATTCACACACAATCTACTACCTCCCATTCATATGGGGCTCAGAGTTAAGGAAGCACAACTTGAGCAGGATAGGAGTCAGGGAAAATTCCCAGTAGACCGTCTGGAGCCAACTTATTTTTGTGAAGGCCATCGATCGCCACCCTTAATTGATATTCACAATGCTAATCCACGCCTATAAATCCAGCCAACTTATTGATCGGCCGGGAATGTAATAAACTTCATCTTCCAACCAGAGTGCACAAAATGAGCGTTATTGCAATGTTAGGAAAACATCATTTAATACCAATACTGTGTTAGTAATTATATTAACGCCATCGAGCGCCAGCACATTGTGTAGCATAATCAAAGTTATAAGTAGGACTTATGGCATTAGTAGAAGTCCCCTGGGGCAGGGCCCACTGGGAGCCTGGGGCCGCATTGGGCAACGTGCCCAGGCTTAAGCAGCCTGTCCAGGGCAGGGAGCCCAGCATTAACCCCTTCACTAGACCCCAGTGCTGGGAAACGAAAGGGAGGCAGCAGTGGCAGCAGCTGTAAACTGCTTGGATAACAAGTGGCTGAACTTACAGAAGAGTGAGAAAGAGAGAGAGAGAGAGAGAGAGAGAGAGAGAGAGAGAGAAAAGAAAGAAAAGATAAAAAGAATGATTAAAAAAGCACTTAGGGACTGAAAATCACAAGGAAAGAGCAAGAAGAGATTGAGAAAAACCTCCCATGAAAGAAAGGGAGAGAATGATAAAAACACCCATACACACACACACACACACACACACACACACACACGCACACACACACACGCATTGCTCAAAAGAACATTAAAGAGCAGGGACGCATGCGGGCGGGTGGGCATTTGGAGAGTGTTATTTGTGCTCAGGGAGACATGAGAGTAAATAAAACAGCATGGAACAGACGGAGAGTGGGTGGCGGGGGCACACAGCAGACTGCACTATGGCCACACACACACACACACTCGTTCATGTTCTCTCTCTCTTTATCTCTTTCTCTCTCACACACACATACAGACACACATGCTGACACACATGAATGAACACAAACCCAGCCAACTGTGAGATACCAACATAAAGATGCTCAACAGACACATTCATTCACACACACACACACACACACATCCATGCTATTTCCACCAGGAGTCATTTCCTGAACACTGACAGTGTAAAGCAAACTGGTGCGATAGCTCATCAGCAGTAACTTTTGTCAGAGCAGTGAGAGGCACAGCCACCCCTCATGTCAGACCGTCGGCTGCTCCAACAGAAGCCAAACGACAGCCAACAGCAGCCATCGCACACAGGAAATCACGCCCCCTGGAGCTAAATGAGCACTGACGGACAGCAGAGATGACCAATTAGAGGCCAATTAGGAGTTCATTCATTGAAAATAAGATAGCTGAGGGATCACAGGGACAAACAGAATGCACTAATGACCCTCACATTCACAAGCACTGAGATGGCCATCCACATTGAAAGCTTATGGATCTGAGAAAGCCATTGGGAGCCCCTGATGGAGATGAAGAGAGAGTGAAGATGGGGAATGATGAGGAAGGGGGAATGCTTAGACATCTGTCAAGAGTCAAGTTCAGTTTCCTTTGATGCTTTCTCTTGTGTGTGTGTGTGTGTGTGTGTGTGTGTGTGTGTGTGTTTGAGAGAGAGAGAAAGACAAAGAGTGAGACATTTTTTTATTTGGGACATTTCTGTGTGTGTGTGTGAGAGAGAGAGGGAGAAAGAGACAGAAAGAGAAAGAGTAAGACATTTTGAATGTGGGACAGTGCATTTCATTTGTTTGTGTGTGTGTGTGTGTGGGGGGGGGGGGAGTGCGAGTGTGTGTGTGTGAGTGCGAGTGTGTGTGTGTGTGTGTGCTAAAGACATTGAGTGATGGATGGGAAAAAACACAAGGAGAGGGAAACAGCACACAGCTGTTTTCCAGGCCAAAGACGGTACTGGTAATGTTTATGTGTGTATGCATAATGTGTATGTGCATATGTGTAACATGTGTGAATCAAATCAATGCTTGGGCAATTTGTTTGTGTGTGTGGTGTGTGTGTGTGTATGTGTGTGTGTGTGTGTGCGTGCGTGTGTGCATGTGTGTGTCTGTATGTGTGAAAATATCATGTGAGTATCTGGCTGTTTTTGTGGGGCCATTTCTGTGTGTGTGTGTGTGTGTGTGTGTGTGTGTGTGTGTGTGTAGGGAGTATGCAGCTGTGATGTGGACTAATGTGACTAATAGCGGGGACAGACAGAGCTCAATGAGCCCAGAACTGCTGGCTCTTTTAATGGAAGCCAGAATGAGAAGAGGTCAGAGGCAATACACACACACACACAAACACTCATACACTACATAAATCAGCGTGAATACCATCAACACTTCAACATTGAAAATTAACACACACACACACACACACACACACACACACACACACACACACACAAATCCAACTACTAACTATACATTTGTAGCACACACACACATATGCAGGGAAGCTGATATATATTTTCACAGCACATTAACCATATACTACAGCCCAGACAACCAAAGCACAGTCACACAAGCACACACACACACACACACACTCATCTTACAGCACACACACACCATACCAATCATGCCTGACTCAGTGTGGCATGTACTTATAGCACCCCAGCAGAGTTAACAAGCACAGAACTATGCATTATAGACATTATCACACACATATAAGCCATCACATAATGAACATAACAGACAGCCTATACAAAGTTGTCCCTGAGGTATGTAAAGTGTATGTAAACACACACACACACCCACATAGACACTCACACTCTCATACACACAAACACTAATAGACACACAAACACAAAAACACACACATACACTCTAATACCCACAAATTCATGACTAACACACAGCGTTACCCACGTCACACAGACCGCACCGCACACCGGAGCACACGGTTCTTACAGGAACTCGAGCAGAACATTCAGAGATAAACAGAAAACAAACTCTCAGTGGGAACATTTGTTTGCACATGAGTACTAATCTTGGAATGTGCCGATTCTCTCCAACATTTCAAATATGTCAGGAATGCACTTTCCTCTCTCTCTCTTTCTCTCTCTCTCTCTTGCTGTCTCTTTCTTTCTCTCTCTCTCTCATATAAACATACAAACATACTCAGGCATGCTGGGCCATCCAGACACAATCTATTATATCCTTACATTTACTGGAAGAGGTCGACTTCTGGTCACAGTATCTAGTTTAGGCCCATTATTTTTCCAGAGCCTCACCTGTTTGCAATGCTGTACATGCAAACACACACACACACACACACACACACACACATGCAGAGGCATGAGATACATACCCACAAACACACAGCTGTTCCCCCGTCAGTAGGGGAATTTTGCATCTCCTCATGAATAAACAGTCACAGGCTCCAGCTTATGTACAAGAACCCCTTGCGCCACCAGCACCCCGCACCCCCCACACCAGCACCCCCCCAAAACTCCCTCTCCGGTCACCAGTGTGGCGCCCCTTGCAACAAACCCCCACCTCCTTCACACACGCATACAAACAGAGACACACACATAGACTAGATGGCTAGAGGGTGGCTGGGACCACAGCTGTGAGCATGTGTGTGTGTGTGTGTGTGTGTGTGTGTGTGTTGGCTGTGAGGCATGTTTACCCGCGGTGCAGTGCGGTGAGAGCTAGCGCAGTGGGAGGTTGAGTGGGGCTGACGGTAAAGCACAGGAGGGATGAGCGGAAATGCCCAACATGGAGCAGGTCACCAGCCGTCCTTTGAGGGAAGGAGGTGCACACACACACACACACACACACACACACACAGAATTCATAGACAACAGTTTTAACGCACGCTCACACAAACACACACATACAGACACACATGTACCCCCCCCCCCCCCACACACACACCCACCCACCCACCCAAACAGACACACACACACAGACACACACATACCCCCTCAAACACACACACACACACGCACACACATACAGACACACACGTACCCCCCCCCCCCAAACACAGACACACACATACTGATGCACACGTACCCCCCCCCAAACACAGACACAAACACACACACAGACACACACGTACCCCCCTCAAACACAGACACACACACACACACATACAGACACACACGTACCCCCTCCCCAAACACAGACACACACACACACATACAGATACACTCGTACCCCCCCAAAAAAACACATACACACACACAGTGCCCCTTTCCTGTGTGACACAGGTGCTCACCGTTACCAAGTTTCTCAACACTGTGTGTAGAAGTGTATATGCGCAGGTGTGCGTGTATCTGCCTATGCGTGAGTTGGTGGAGAGTTTGTGCATAGGTGTGCACATAAGGGCAGATAAGGATCTGCTGATCGTGACCACGTTCACACTCCAACATGGAAACACTAAATCTAACCGCACACAGAGAACTGAAAGGCGCTTAACTTACAAGTGGCTGAATAAAATACACATTCTCATTACAGGAGAAAAATGGACGTATACAATGTTCCAGAAATACTAGGCACTGAATACTTAAAATGATATATTTTGTCTTACAAATTATATATTTTTTCATTTTGTACTGTATGGCAAGGTTGCTAAAAGCTATTATCTATTTATAGCTATTTTACAAAGCAAGAAGTAATTGTAAGTGTACTTAAGCACTCCAATGAAATTGAATATTCTGCTTGACAAGTCAATGTAATTGGCCTACTCTTCACTTTAGTACAGAGTGAATATAAGTACAAGTATTGTTCTATTCTGTTCTATTCTCAAATGTGTGTGTCTCTGTGTGTGTGTGTGTGTGTGAGAGAGAGAGAGAGTGTCCTTCTCTGTCTTGACCATGCATGAGCCCAGAGGTGACCATCTTGCTGTGCCCAGACAGGAGAGGGGAAATGGGCACAGTGGCTTCCTCCCCCTCAAAAACAGCTGCCAATCCGCAGGTGTCCATTGAGATGCCACACACCCCCCACATGGGGCAGACTGTGCCAGGAGCAGGGGAGGGTGGAGGCCAGGGCAAATGCTAATGCTCATTCAAAGTGCCTTACCAAAGAGGAGGTAAAAGTAAAGGTAAAACACAGAAAAATTTGAATAAAAAGATATTTCGAAAGATGAAGTGTATCAAGACGTTGAGGAGAAGGTCAAGGTCATGGCTGACGCTTTAGGGCTAGTTTTGGGATGGGGGTGAAATCGGGGGTGGGGGGTATGAGGTGGTATAAATACCCCCTCTGTGTTCTTCCATCTGCTTCCCACCCAGAGGTTCATCTTGGCCCAGCTTCCAGCCGCCCACACCCAGGGAGGAGAGGGCCAGGTGAGGCAGGCCCATTAGCATTGCTGATGGAGCAGGGGTTATCAAAAGGATCTCTAGGGAAGGTTTTGCTCTCTCTCTCTCTCTCTCTCTCTCTCACACACACACACACACACACACACATACACACACAGACACTCACTCACACACACACACACACACACACATTCTCAAACACAATTTTCCTCTGACTTATTTTTCTATTCCACCCTCTCACTCTTTTCATATATTGTCATTTGTTTATCTTCTTCTCCCTCCATCTCTCTATTTTTTATTTTCCATTTTGTTCTTCACCGTTGGAATTAGGAGTGTGATCTTTCTGTCTGTAAAAAAGAGAACTTAAAAAC
>JAIFZK010000005.1:10585000-10622500 GCA_027481765.1 Tenualosa thibaudeaui
GAGTGTGTATATAGGAATATCAGTGTTTGTACTGCCATGTGAGTGTGTATATAGGAATATCTGGATTCTGTGATGTTTAGTTTCATCAAATAAAAAAAATAATAAATATGAAAATGTGTGTGTGTGTGTGTGAGTGTGTGAGTGTGTGTTGTGTATGTTTCTATCTGCGCATGTGTGTGTGAGTTGGGTATGTGTATGGTGCATGTCTCTCTCTCTCTCTGTGAGTGTGTGTGTGTGTGTGTGTGTGTGTGTGTGTGTGTGTGTGTGTGTGTGTGTGTGTGTGTGTGTGTGTGTGTGTGTGTATGTGTGTGTGTGAGTGTGTGTTGTGTATGTGTCTATGCATGTGTGTTCGAGTTGGGTATGTGTATGGTGCATGTCTCTCTCTCTCTCTTTCTCTCTCTCTGTGAGTGTGTGTGTGTGTGTGTGTGTGTGTGTGTGTGTGTGTGTGTGTGTGTGTGTGCATGTGTATTCCCACGTGTGTGTGTCTGAGACATACATTACATTACAGACATACATTATCCCATATAGCATTTAGAGGCATGAACTATTTGAATGCTCACCCCAGAAATGAAGCTAATGTCCCGCTGGAACTTTACCCCAGTGACTGTACCACAGCCCCTGATGTTGTTGTTGTTTCTCTGACGGATGTTTGGCCTTGAGCTCTGTGATGAGTTGAGGGTCTCTGAGGGTCATCACAGGACCAGCCTGCCCAGCTCAGCACAACACAACACAGCCAACACACCACATCAGCATCCCCACTTAGCATGCAAGCACGCGGCCCCGCCGCTTAGTCAGTGCAGGAAACAACAATGATGTGCAGTAATACAGATGTTAGTCACACACACACACACACACAGACTTGATGGAAGGTGTCCACAGGGCAAATGCATAACACAGCGGTGAGTCTTTGTGTCTCGCTCTCCAGACTCCAGCAACTCATGCTTGTTGTGCAACACACGCTCTGGTGCGTGCCTGTGTGTGTATTTTTGTCTGTCTGTCTGTTGGTGTGTGCATGCATGTGTGTGTGTGTCAGTGTGTTTGGGGGCTTTTTATAAATTTTGTTGCCTCCAAATCGAATCAGGTCGGTGTGTGTCTGTAAATAGCTCTAAGAGACCAAACAACAAGCCACAAACCATGGCTCTTCCCGCTCTTGGAGGAGGAGGAGTGGTGGAGAGGTTGAGGGGTGCAGGCCTTGTCATCCTGAGCCCCAGGGAAGAGCTCCTGTCTCTGGGCCAGAGGACCACGCTCCCACCCCCTCCTGACCTGGTGGCACAGGGAGAGCTTGTTTCGAGAAACAGCGAGGACCGTGGTGCAAGGGACTGCTGATGTATCTTCCTTATCACACACACATGCGCACACACACACACACACACACACACACACACGCGCGCACACGCACATGCATTTACACACTTGATTGTTGTCGAATACCAGCAGTATGTAACAGATATATTAAAATGAAACAAAAACAGAGCATGTTGTCTGACACTGACAGACAGCGATGTGTAGGACACACTGGAATAGACAACACGGCACAAACACAAAAACATAAACAGAGAGTTAAAAAAAAAAAAAAAGAAACATTCGCCCACATGTGCATGACCACATGACTGGAGTCTTCCTGTTTATCCCTGGCTCTGATCTGTCTGTCTTTCTGATCTGTTTGTCTGTCTGTCTCTCTGATCTGTCTGTCTGTTGGTCTCTACATTTGTCTGTCGTTCTCTCTCTCCCTCTGTTTTCTCTTGCTTTCCCTCTGGAGACCATCTATTTCTCTTTCTCTCTTTGTATAAATACATTTCTTTCTCTTTGCTATAGACCAGCACTGGAGGAGCTGAGCACCTACAGAAAGTGGGTCTATTGGGTCTGATACTCTGGATGCATTGCTTTTAAACAGCTAGATCATAAACAAAACACCTAAAAGCTGTAGAAATGCTATATGCTCTGTGCACTCACACATACTCTCACATAGATACACACACACACACACACACACTCTCTCTCTCTCTCACACACACACATTATACAATTCACAATGACAGAGAGGAAAAAAGGTCTCATAACTTTTTTAGCCTCAGGGGGGAAAAGATACAGTCATACTCAGTCAGAGCAAGAAAAAACAAAAAAACAAAACACACCCGCACACACACACACAAACATGAGAAAGAAAGAGAAAAAAGTGGGGCGAAAACAGCATGAGAGAGGAGACAGCTGCGATGTGATTAGAATAAGCTGGCCAGATATGGAGACCACTCACTCCACTCCACTACACACACACACACTCACACACCCTTTAATATCAGAAAGCTTCCCCTCTTTTTCCTGGGCTGGAGAGACGTCAGCTTGGGTTGATTTTCTAATAAATCGCTGGCCTGGGGTTATTTGCGCTCGCTGACTGGACAGGCAGAATGCGGTTTGAGGTTATCACCGGCGGATATTGTCACCACTCCAGTGGCAGACCGAGACAGTTCATCCCCAATCTGACTTTATAAACAGAGCCATGGAGAAGGAGAGGGAGGTGTGTGTGTGTGTGTGTGTGTGGGGGGGGGGGGGGTGAGACAGAGAGAGAGATTGAGAGAGAGAGCAAGATAAAAAGAGAGAAAGAGAGGATGAGGGGTATGTAGATGACCACTGAAAAAAGGAAAGACAAAGGGTAATGTTGGAGGAGGAGTGCTTGCCATGTTGAAGAAGAGGAAGAGGAGGAGGAGAAGGGATAATTCACCGAGGTCATTGGAGGAGACTGACACACAAACAGATGTACACAGACACACATACGAATGCTCACACACATAGATATACACATGCACATACACATACACATACACACATACACATACACATACACATACATATATACACATACACATACACATACACATACACATACACATACACATACACATACACATACACATACACATACACATTAACATACACATACACATACACATTCAAACTAGACAGACGCATAAACAGTTAAGTTCACCCAAACATGCACTGGTGCATACCATAAGCACACTTTTTTCTCCTTTGCTGAGGAAAGTTGAAAGCGGGTCAGGTTGTTTTGCACTGTCCTGTCCTGAGGAGACTGACTCCCCCTTAAACACAGACAGGAACACACAAACACAAGAGGCGCCTGAAAGCGCCACTCCATTCCCTCCAAACCCCCTTACAGGCCAAAGGGGAGGACAACAGAACAAGCCTCTGTGCACTCTTTCATGGACAAATGCCACTCTATGGAATACATAAATGAATGGATGGATGAATCGATGAATTTTTTGCAAGTGGACCAGAATTTCTAAATAAAACCACGTGTGTGAGAAGGTTGTTGAATCACTGGACAGAAATATTTGGGGCAGGGGAGGCAGAAAAGTGAAAGTTGACCTAAACAATCATGGAAATTGAATCTTTATTGCATTTAACCATTAACCCATCTCTGATTTACTCATTTAATAAGCTCCAATGTCAGTTTCAAAATACTTTATTTTTAAATATTGCTAGGATGACTTGCATGACAGCTGTGAATGAGGGAACATGCGTCCATTTGCTCCAGAACACGAAATTGTAGCCTAGTTTGAGTCAGAGATGTCAGAACAACTAATATTTCACATTTCTTCCCTGTAATTCGTGGCAACGGGAGCTAGTTGGGTCCAAAAATCATATGCTTCTTGCGTGTCATTTTCATACCTCAAATGAACCGCACCAGGGTTCGTTAGGAATCTCTCCAAGACCACCTCTTCAGCTGGGTCTCGGTACGCTTGTTTGGTCCGCACCAGAGTTCGAGCACTTGTGTTCACATCAGCCCAAAAGGTCAGAACCAAGGGAGGAAATGAACTTGAGTTTGTTTTAAGTGAATTAAACAAGGCAGGTATGAATACCCCCTTGAATATCCAAAACAATGCACTTTCTCTCTTCACCACATGTCAGATGCAACAAACACCTGGGTGCTTTGAGGAAAAGCCACTTCACAGCAACAGGCTCACCAGATGCAGCCTGTCGGGGAAACAAACAGGTAAACAAACAACAACACAAACCTGAATGAACCTCTCTGGGGTCACCCTTAGAAACACAAAACATTTAACACTTCCACAGAGGCGCCAACTTGAGTGTAGCACTTTCAATATTAGATTACATTTGATTTTTTCTCCCCACACACGACCATGCAACCATTTTGGCACTACTGTGTGGTCTCTGATTTTACTTCTGATTCTAATTACTGTGATTATATAGATATATTTTTTCACCACCACTTAGTAAAATATTAACTTAATAGTATCTACTATTTCTTCAATGTTGGCATTGATGAATTTTGGCACTTATGTGTGTAGTCAAATGACAGAAAGTGATCCATGTTAGCAATGTGGAGAGTGTTAAAGGATTACACAATGTTAACATATTTAAAAATTCCAAATGTACAAGATCAAGAATAATTATTTAAGAATTCTAAATATGCAAGAACCAAACAATTTAGTTGTTTTTAACTGACTTCAGAAAGTGAAACATAGCAAAATGTTGTGGCTTATTTCTCTTTTTCCATAGCTTTCTGAAGGTCAAAACACACTGAAGGAAATTTACTCAGAGAAGCTCTAATAAGGCGTTGGCAGGCAGATTCATGGTTTCAGGTGACCACAAACACCTGCACAGATTGAATGGGAAGTTGCTTTGGATGAAAGAACACAGTAAACCTCAGCAAAGAGTAAAGAGTAACTGTAAACCTCACTCTACATCTGTGCCTCCATAGCACCTGCACACAGAGGCACGCACACACACACACACACACACACACACACACACACACACACACACACACACACACACACACACACACACACATAAATAACTCGATTCATGTGGCACAATTTAAGCAAATGAAGCACATTTTTTCACAGCAACTCTTTTACACACACACACACACACACACACACACACACACACACACACACACACACACACACACACACTCACACATACACACACACACAAATCTGCAAACCAGGTCCCTTTCAGCTGAAGGGTGGCACAATCGTCACAAAGAGTGAGACACAATCGTCACAAAGAGTGATCACTCCGAACAACGCACACCACACACACACACATACAGCAAACACAGGGAAGCTTGCTTGACACAAGACAAAAGCAATGATGATCCCCGTTTTATGAATGGGAGCAGGCCATATAAATTGGCCCTGCAGTCTTTCTTTTCCTCGCAGAGTGTGACTCATTTATAATGTGCAAATTCCAGCGGCACTGGTGGCTCTCGAACAATAGGCATTTAGAACAATGGACCAGAGCCCTGATGAGCAACACAGATCCAAACAATTTGGCAACACTGAGTGGTACTTTGTGTGTGTTTGTGTGTGTGTGTGTGTGGATGTGTGTGTTTCTTTGTAGGTGTGTAGATGTGTGACCTGTGTGCCTGTGTGTGTGCAACACATGCCTGCCTATGTGTGTGTGTGTGTGTGTGTGTGTGTGTGTGTGTGTGTGTGTGTGTGTGAGCAGGGGAGCATGGGTGTGGGGCCTTCAAACACACAAAGGCCATAAGCTGCAGCTGACACACTGCACTCTGCCAAAAATCCCCCAACGCTAAACACATCTGCACGGCCCCTATCGCTCGGCACGCAGGCCACAAGGCCGGCACCACAACAAAACAAACACTGAGCCTATGATCTGAACCAATGAAATGGCCATTAAGAGTCTGGGGCTGGGTGGATGAAGGGATGGAAGGAGAGAGGGAGGGAGGGATAGAGCAGGAGAAAGGCAAGTGGTATATGAAGACAGAGAGAGAGAGAGAGGGAGAGAGAGGAGAGGGGGGAGCGAGGGAGGGAAAGAGAGAAGGATGAGGAGCTGGCAAATTCTTAACAAGCTAATAATAAGCAGCAGCAACAGCACATGTTTTTTCAGCATGGATCTCTTTAGCCGTTACCAGTCACACAACTGGCCTACCCACTGTAGGGAGTGCCAGCCTGATGATAATGAGAAACACTTATGGTTTCCACAGAGGCAGAAAGAGGAAGAGAGACAGAGAATGGCATGAAAGAGTAGGAGGAAGAAAGAGAGAGTGAGAGAGAGACAGAGAAAGAGAGAGAGAGAGAGAGAAAGGTCTTTGTTTTTCTTCTCTATTCTTAATTAGAGAGATGGCATGTGTAAGAGTGGGCAGGAGCAATCAAACACACAAATATGTTGCCTAAATCACACGCATGTTCCATCCAGTTCCCAAGTGTTAACATGTGGTTGACACTCATGCCAGGAGCACATTCACAACTTGTGTGTGTGTGTTTTCTTTTTTTTTTTTTGATATTGCTCTGCATCACCAAGGACAACCACTTGCCTTTTGTCTGGGTCCAGCTCAGCAAAGAGAATGAATTGTGTTGTTTTTTATGACACAACACACAAACCTTTGGAGAACCATATGTTTTTTGTTATTATTGTTCATTAGTTCTGGTTCTTGCTGCCAGTTATGAGAAATGTCAGAATGTTGTGCATCTGGAGTCGCATTGTCATCCTGACACACATACACACACACACACACACAAACACACACACACACAAACGCACACACACACACACACAAACACACACATACACACAAACACACACACACACACACACACACACACAAACACACACACACACACAAACGCAGACTACCCCTCACAATCCAAGCCAAAACCTGCAAGTGCTCAGATCCTCAGCCTTGGTCTCTGTGTTATTATTTTCCACAACACTTCTCACGTCGCCTGTGCTTTGTTTTTGCGGTGTGCTGAGATGTTTGGTCTGGGCCCATGAAAAATGTGCCTTATTTCCAGACGAGTCCCCAAGACACAAGTCTGTGAGAGGGTGGGGGAAATCTAAACTACGCTAGCGTGTCTCGCTTCCTAAACTAACTGAACTAAACTAGCGTGTCTCGCTGCTGTTTTTTTAGGCCTTACAGATTTAGGCATCTTGTGTTTTTCTCTTACTCAGCCTTGTTAACACAAGCAGTGAGCCGCTACTCTCTCTCTTCAGCTGAGCTGGAACTATGTGTGTGTGAATGTGTGTGTGCATGTGTGTGTGTGTGCGCGTGTGTGTGTGTGTGTGTGTGTGTGTGTGTGTGTGTGTGTGTGTGTGTGTGTGTGTGTGTGTGTGTGTGTGTGTGAAAGGCCTCTTCTCTCCTTCTGCCTCATTTGGATGGAATGTCTGACTTGGACCAGTTCCAACACAGTGGAGCAACCATTCTCGACACACAACCAGGCACAAAATGCACTGGCATGTTCATTCAACTTAGCACCTCAAAAACAGGAGACTCTGGACACCTCAGCATCAGTGATGAACAACCTCTCTCTCTCACGCTCTCTCTCTCTCTCCCACTCTGCATGTCTCTCTGTTTGAGTTGTCTGTTGTTGTCCTAAAACTGGCCCAGTTAACCACCACTGACAGGACAGATCCATGTGAAAATGTACCTTGCAAGGGTTAACAGGTGCAAGGACTAGAAATCAGCTTGCTTCGTCACACTTTCCTTTGGGCACTATTGCATGTGTGTGAAGAGAGAGTGGTCAGCATGAATATATGTGTGTGTGAGTGTGTGTGTGTGTGTGTGTTAAAGCGGAAGAGGTCAGTTACATAAATCCAGATGTGTGGCCAGCAAGTGTGCCCACTCTGCCACAGTCTTAATGGTTCCCATCATCCTCAGTACCTCCAGCAGGGCCTATACAGACACACACACATCTAACACACACACACTTACACACACACACACTCAGACACAAATACAAGAGCACTAACTGACCCGCTGACTCAGATTCATGACATCAGGCTTTGGCTTACTTAAGACATGAAACCCGAGTGGTCATGTTCTTGGGAGCAGCAAAATGTGTGTGTGTGTGTGTGTGTGAGTGTGTGTATGTGTGTGTGTTAGAGAGTTGGCTGGAGAGTGTATGTTTTTATAAGCCAAGTGGAGGTGGTTGTGTGTGTGTGTGTGTGTGTGTGTGTGTGTGTGTGTGTGTGTGTGTGTGTGTGTCAGAGGGAGAGGTGCTAAGGTGGTTTGAGTGAGCTGGACTGGCAGCGTAGGTCGTGAGGGCTATCGGGTGACCGTTAGATCATACCGTACAAGTCCTCAGGGAGCATCGGGTGGGCAGGCGGGCAGGCGGGCGGTTAGGCAGGAGGGCGGGGCTCAGCTGAGTGGAGCAGACTGGGAGTGTGTGGGTGTTTTGTGCAGGTGAGGAGGTGAGCGGGCAGCGTCAGCAGAAAGAGCCAACATCGGCACATATGGAGGCATGGAAACGCTGGAGGGTGTGTGTGTGTGTGTGTGTGTGTGTGTGTGTGTGTGTGTGTGTGTGTGAGAGAGAGAGAGAGGGAACATTCAGGTTGAAGTTAAGGTGAGGTTAAGGATGAAAGGAGAGAACTTATGCATGTGTGAGGACATTTGTGTTCATATATATATATATATATATACATATGCGTGTGTGTGTGTGTGTGTGTATGTGCACGCTCAATCATGTATGTATGCAGTTGTATAGGTGAAGGGGATGCACATGAAGCCTCAAAGGAGGGATGTGTGTGTGTGTGTGTGTGTGTGTGTGTGGACCTGCTGTACATGTATGCCGTCATACAGGTGACTACAGTAATAACTGAAGGGCGGACATCAAGTCTCACAGCAGGGAGTGTACATATGAATGTGTGTATGTACACATGTGAATATAGTATATTTGTGTGTGTGTGTGTGTGTGTGTGTGTGTGTGAGAGAGAGAGAGAGAGAGAGTGGAGCAGTGCTGCTGAGTGCTGCTGACTTAGAGCTCCTCAGCCCCCCACCCACACTCTGCGCTGGCCACACTGATGTGGTCACCCAGCACCCTATTCTCTACTACCCCAACCAGCTTGGGAACCAAGTAGCAGCCTCAGGAAAGAGCTGAAAGAGAGACAAAAACAAGCAGAAAAAGAAAGAGAGAGACAAAGAAGGGAGAAAGAGAAAGAGTGAGAGAGACTGAGGGAGTCAAAAGAACAAGTGCATGGAAAAAGGGTAGGATATCCCACATTTGATATTACACACTGTGAGGAAGAGAGGGATGAATGGTGGGGAATGAAAGGTGAAAAAAATGGACAGATCAGAGCCGGATACGATAGAAGACTGAGACATGAGGAGGCAAAAGGAGGCAGACAGCATAAGGAGGAGGGCAGGTGGTCAAACTGAGTTGAGTTCTCTAGGTTTATTCTCCTCTCATAGCAGCCTATCCATCAGGAAGCCATTACTCCTCCTCCTCCTCCTCCTCCTCCTCCACCTCCTCTGTGTGGGGAACCACTGACTCTGAGATCATTTTCATTAGCAGTGAAACTTCATTTCCAGCCATACATCTGTAATCGAAATAATACAAATCACACACACTCACAGAACACCACACCAGCCACAAGCTGTGGGCCAGACACACTCATAACATCACACACACAATCATATACACACACGCTGAGACACTCGCACAGACAGACAGACGCATACACACACACACACACGCACACACACACACACACACACACACACAGACACACACCCGGACAGTTTTTCTCTCACTCACACACACACACACACACACACACACACACATACACATACTGTACATCAAGGCACACACACACTCAGACACTCATGCTCTTAGATACACACATACAGTCTAAAAGTACACTCACACACACACACACGCACACACGAAAATAAAACAGGGGCATGGGGTTTCTCCCCCTTCCAAAACTATCCAGACATCAGCAACATTATGAGGGACTTCCCCTGGGCTGGCTGCATGGACAGTGTTATGCTGTAGTGTATGCTCTGAAGAAGACAGGCCAGATTAGCGGCTGCTCTTGGGTTGGGAGACACAGGCTCGTAATTGCCTTGGGACGCTCTGAAGGCATGTAGATTAAAACAACACACTCTCGGACCACTAATGGACCACGCCAGCGAAACTTCATTTCCTCCTAAGTTCATTTCCTTTGTCAAGCAGGCTAGGACTATTACTGGCATAAACAGCGTAGTATTTAAAATCTATTGCTTTGGTAATGACACAGGATTATGTGGAAGTGTCATGATTACATAGCAGGTGTCAAAGTCATTGTTTGTTTTTTATGTGTTGTGTTGTTTTGTTTTGTTTGCTAAACAAATATTACTTATTAATCAAAAATATTATTGCTGATTATGCATGAGGATCATGAAATCCTGGAATCCTCTGGATCTCTTGCAACAACAGCTAAACATTTTAGTACTTTTTTAAGAATCACATGTGATCTAAAAGACCTTGTATTGAACTATACCTCAGTGTGCGGAACTATGTGCTAATGGGATATTATCATATGCAGGTGAAAGTCATATTGCCATGAGCATATAACTCTATTACTGCACAGAACATACTGTATGTCTGTATGGGAACAGTCCATAATAGGACATGTTACCAGCAAAGTGCTATGTGTATGTGTGTTGTGAATTAGACCTGGTGTGCCTGGAGCTTTCTTTGTGGGGACACTGTGAGTGCTGTGAGGCATGCGGAGAGGAGTGGTCCTCATTTTGCGCTTGCGCGTGTGTTTGTGTGTTTCTTATTACAGCTCCTGAGACAGCTGGGGAGACAGCCATCGCCTCACACTCCCCGCCCTCATACACACTGTGTGACTGGACATGGGAAAGGATTTATGGGCACGGAAAGGCACACTGTGAGGACACGCAGCTCAAGCATACACAAATATGCATCCATACTCATAAACACACATACATACTCACACACACACTTTTCATCCAACCCCTCCCTCGGACTGAAACAAACACATCCATAAACAGTCAGTGTAGTTAGACATAGAAAAGCAATCAAATGTATACCACAACCTCACACCTCTCATGGACATTCAGACTTGTGCTCTCTCTCTCTTTTCCTTTTTACACACACACACACACACACTCTCACACTCACACTCACACACACTGACACATGGACACACAAACACACACACACACACACACACAGAGAGAGAGAGAGAGAGAGAGAGGCACATAGCTGAGCTCAACCTCTGGATGCAGTGCTCAACCACAGGCACCAATTTACTGTCCACCTGTCAGCTCCTCCCGGCAACGTCCACATCACCATGGAAACGCAACACAAACACTGGACATAGCTGGAGCGCCAAGAGGCCATGAACACACATAGACACACACTCACACACACTCACACACACACATACACACTCACACACACTAACACATACTCATACACACACATACACACACATACACACCCAACACACACGCACTCTCTCTCTCTCTCTCTCTCTCACACACACACACACACACTCTCTCTCTCTCTTCTGGGCATTCTCACCTGTCCCAGGTGCCATGTTGGGAATAGATATTTCACAGGTTCTTGGCACAGAGCATGTGTGTATATGTATATGTATATGTATATGTGTGTGTGTATGTGTGTGTGTGTGTGTATGTGTGTATATGTATATGTGTGTGTGTATGTGTGTGTGTGTGTGTGTGTGTGTGTGTGTGTGTGTGTGTGTGTGTGTGTGTGTGTGTGTGTGTTTGCATCAACAGCCAAGCTCTGAGCTGTCCTCTCAGGAGAATATTCTCTTTTTAGAGAGTTTTATCTGTCCCAAATCCACAAAGTCAAACAAGAACAAGAAAACAGCATATCTTACGACTGGGCACTCAAACATCCTCTGAGGCTTTTTTTTTTTTTTTAAGTGTGTGTACGTGTGTGTACGTGTGTGTACGTGGTTACTCTCCTTGCTAGCCACATCTCTCTCTCTCACACACACACACACACACACACACACACACACACACAGACTCCATCTGTCTATGGGAGCCCAGTTTGATGTTCCCTCCCTCCCTCTCCAGCTTCAAGTGTACCATATTGCAAGGCATCACACACTTTTACGGATAAGGAAAAAACTAGGCAGACTTTAAGACCTTCAAACAGAAACATAAGGACTGTGTGTGTGTGTGTGTGTGTGTGTATGTGTATGGGGGTGTGTGTATGTGTATGGGTGTGTGTGTGTGTGTTTGTATATCTATGCGTATGGAGTTTCTTAGAGACAATGTGAGATAAAGAGAATGAGCAAGAGACAAAGAGAAAGAGAGACAGAGAGAGAGGGAGGGAGAGTAGGAGGGACAGAAGGAGGGAGAGAGAGATCTTTGACAGGACACACATGAAAAACAGTTTGTGTGTAAATGAGGCAACTGTGGCCTCTTCCCCTCAAATCAAAACAACAACAAAAAGACCCAATATGAAGGAGCGAGGGAAAGTGAGAGGGGAGAAGAGGGGGAGAGAGAAAGAGAGAGATAAAGGGAGAGTGAGAGGGGAGAAGAGGGGGGGAGAGAAAGAGAAAGATAAAGGGAGAGAGAGAGAGTGGAGAAGAGGGGGAGAGAGAAAGAGAGAGATAAAGGGAGAGAGAGAGAGAGTGGAGAAGAGGGGGAGAGAGAAAGAGAGAGATAAAGGGAGAGAGAGAGAGAGTGGAGAAGAGGGGGAGAGAGAGAGTGGAGAAGAGGGGGAGAAAGAAAGAGAGAGATAAAGGGAGTGAGAGAGAGAGAGATGGCTAGGAAAAAGCATACAGTGACTGAGGGTGAGGCAGGAGAATGAGATGAGTGAGAGAGCCTGAGAGATGAGAGCGGAGAAGGTGTGTGTGTGTGTGTGTGTGTGTGTGTGTGTGTGTGTGTGTGTGTGTGTGTGTGTGTTTGGGGCACTCTTTGATGCCGAGTACTGGTGTCTTCATCCCTGGGGCTGGCTTGTGGAAGACCTGTCAAGCACTCTCCCTTCTTTACTTACCCTCACAGTCAGTATACTCTACACACACACACAAACACACACACACACACACACACACTGTCAGCTATCACTCTCTCAACATAGCACAGCCCAACAATCTTTTCTTCTCTCTCTTTCTCTCTCCAGCAAGCTTTTTCCTCTTTAATCACCACCCATGGCTGTCTGTCTCCATGTGCCACACACACTCATTCGTACACAAGGCAGACACACTGATGTTTGTGCTTTGTGTGTGTGTGTGTGTGTTTGTGAACATGCATCTGTATCTGTGAATCTGTGACTGTGTGCTTTCACCAGTGTACATGGACCAGAGCCATGCAGGTGGTCTCAATTTGAACCTGTCAGCGTCCCCTGTCAATGTGTGTGTGTGTGTGTGTGTGTGTGTGTGTTTGAGAGAGGGAGATGGATCGCTGGCAGGATGCCCCAGGCACTGTGTGCTCCTCGCTGGATTGAGCTGTTGAGTTGGACCCCTGGAGGCTTCTGTAGACCCACCGTTCACCTCTGCAGTCTCTTTTTTCTCTTTCTCTCCCTCCACCTATACACACACTCACACACACGCACAGTCTTTCACTCTTTTGTTTTATTTCTCCTCTTCCTGCCTCTCTCTCTCTCTCTCTCTCTCTCTCATCCTACCTGCCTTACATTAAAATAAGTGGGGACAGACAGAACAATAGGAATGAGACTGCCACTTAGAAGTAAGAAAAAAGCTCTCTATCAGACACACACACACACACACACACACACACACTCACACACACATATATACATACGTGCAAGTACAGTGAAACAGAGTGAGAGCGAGCGAGAGAGAGAAAGACAGAGAGAGAGAGAGAGACTCAAGCTGCTCTATCACATGGTATTGTCACACCAGCCATCTGAAGAAGCCCATGGGGGCCTCCAGTTTGTTTGTGGATGTGCCTTTGTTTACCTCGCAACAGCTGGATAAGGTTTCCGACTCTTAATTTAGCCTCTCATCACAGCCATCCTTCATACACACATATGCACATACTGACACATACGCACACATATACACACAGCTATGCTTTCAAACACATACACATACACCCCACGGACATGTATACAAACACGGACGTATATACACACACACTCATACAGAAAGACGCACACATATAGTTACATGGTCAAACAGAACACACACACAGACATGCATATGCATACTCTGACACATGCACAACTACACTCTCAATCACACATACACACACACACACACACACATACAAAGATGAATTTCCACAATGTGGACAAAAAAGATTTCTATTCTATTCTACTCAACACACACACACACACACACACACACACACACACACACACACACACACACACACACATACACACACACACACACCATCCCTCCCTTTCCTCTCCCACCCTCCAATTCACCTCTACCTCTGCTCTCCTACCTTTGTTTACACCTGACTGCTCAGCTCTCTCCTTGATGAGGAGCGCAGAGACAGAGAGAGAGATGGGGAGACATCGGCAGCATGGGAGGTGTATATAAATTATGCAGCACAAAATTCCCACTGAATTACGACACGCCGAAATAGTTGTCACCGTATCATGTCTGATGCTTGTCAGAAGACCGAGAAGAAGGCAAGCAGAGAGGGTAGATCTGACAGCATCTAACAAGCATGTACAAGGTGTGTGTGTGTGTGTGTGTGTGTGTGCTCTGCTGGCTAGGACATGGAGTGATTATCCTGAATAACTGCATGTACCCGCACAGTGTACAGAAGCCCTACATGGAGATAAATAGACCACTCACCTACCACACACAAACCTCTTGTACACTCTCCCAACACACACACACACACACTTGTATATGTACATCTTCTCTCTTGTACTCCTCCTCCTCCAACACACACACACACACACACACACACACACACACACACACACACACACACACACACACACACGCACACAGCACCTTTCATGTGCAAAGCAGATGTAGTCAATTGACATGCTAATGAGACTGGGTTGCTTTGGAGCTGGCCTGTACCCCAAACCTCCTCTCCTCCCCCAACCACACACACACACACACACACACATACACACACAACCACCCCCCCCCCTCAAGTCCTCCTCCATCCCAGTATCCCCTCATTCCCTCCTGGCTCGCTTCCATTTTCACTGTCTCACACACAAACACACACTGTCTGTCACACCCTCCCACACACTGCTTGGTAATGTGTGTGTGTGTGTGTGTGTGTGTGTGTGTGTGTGTGTTTGTATGTATGTGTGTGAGATAGCTGAGATATATGTACAGTCTGCTTGCCCAGACAGAGCAAGAGAGACAGAGCTACAGAGTGAAAAACAGTTAGAGAGAGAGAAAGAGAACAAGAGAGAGCACAAAAGAGAGAGAGAGCAAGAGAGATATAGGACAGAAGAGAGAGGGGTCAGGGGGTGACTGGAGAGACATACAGTATAAGGTGTTGAGCCAAGAGCCACATATGGAACACCATTTGACCATCTAACCCCAGCCAAGATTCCATGATATCAGTTTCTTCTGTACATTCTTCCATACAGACACACACACACACCTCCACTCCTCTTGGCCTGTTTATACTGCACAAGCCCGTCCGCAGCTTCACACACTTTCAATCTCAGCATCTCTGAGTGTTAAAACCCATTTAAACAGCCAACCATAATTATAACACACACTGTAAGTATAACTACAGAAGCGTTATTGTTATAATTTTCAGTGTTTATCTTACAGTTACCTTGACCTGTAGTTGCAGTAAATTCCCGAATATAAGCCACACCATCTATAAAACCTCAGGTCAGTGTTTTATGCAAACAAAGCCATGTATTAACCTCATCTGTGCATTAACCCCAGTTTACTACACATTGCCAGTTTATTGAGAAGCAAATGATGACAAGCAAATGAAATGATTTCATGACAAAGTAGAATGATGACAAGAAATACATTCCCATGTTTTCCTCCACCCATGTAATTAATTACATTTTTCAAAATCAATGTATTTACCTCGAGTTATCAATCGGGAAATTACAGTCTAGTTTTTGAAGCTTTAGCATGTGTGTCCTGGTGTGTGTGACTGGTGGTTGACACTGGGGAGGGAGACACACAGGGCCCAGGAGCCTAGGGGAGCCCTGGGAAAACAGAGGTGGTAATTAAGAAAAACTCTTCATGTCATGTGAAGTGGATTACTCCCTAAGGTCTCATTCACACACACACACACACACACACACACACACACACACACACACACACGAGGCACACCCTGCTGTCTACAAGTTTCCTCTAGTCTCAATGCCACAGTGTGTCTCTGTGTGTGTGTGTGTGTGTGTGAGTGTGTGTGTGTGTGTGTGTGTGTGTGTGTGTGTGTGTGTGTGAGTGTGTGTGTGTGTGTATGTGTGTGTAAGCAGTATGAGCAAAATGCATGCTCACGGACATGGGTGTGTCTTTACTTCTATACTATATATGAATGTGCACCTTGTGTGAAAATGTGTGTGTCTATGCATGCATGTGATTTTATATGAGGGTGGGGTGTGGGATTGTGTGTGTGTGTGTGTGTGTGTGTAGTACCCATGCTTATATCTGTGTGTGTACTTGTTGGAGACACACACACACACACACACACGCACACACCTTGCCAGAGCCCCCACCCTTCGGGAGGAGACAGAGCTATAACTCCATCACATCCCCAGCTATCGGCTCCCTCAGGGGGAATCAATACTGGAATGATGGGCCTCCTATGTCTTCCCCATCCATCCACTGGGCCATTGAGCGCATGTTAATGTTATGAATTATTGAGAGAACAGTTACTATTGATTGGACGGGAGATTATTGGCGGGCTGAATTGCACTGCGAGGGCGCAGGCGGGGCTCAGGGAAAGAGGGAGAGAGAGAGAGAGAGAGAGAGAGAGGGAGGTAGGTGTAGAAGGACGGGTCAGAATCCTCTCTCGCCAGGCTTAAGTGTGTCGTAAGGCATATGACCTCCGAACGGCCAGGGTCAAAGGTGGCGAGAAGGGCAGGACTGACAGCATGATGGGTGCTCTTTTTTTCTTCTGTGTTTTTTTTTTCCCTCATGTCACAACTGTCTGTTTATCCCCCTCAGGCCTGTTCGTTTCTCTCCTTATTTCTCTCTCTCTCTCTCTCTCTGGCTATGTGTGTGTTTTTTCTGAATATCTCCATTTATTTGAAGCACAAAGAGATTATTTGTGTTGGAGAGCAGGGTACCTTTAGATTTTTTGCCAGTGTTAGGTCAATTCTCTTTTTCTCCTCTCTCTCTCTCTCTCTCTCTCTTTCTGCCTCCTTCACAGTCCTCATTCTATCTCTTTTTCTTCCCATTCTGCTTGTGCAGGTTCTCCTTCTGGGCTTTCTGTCCCTCCTTCGGGAGATCCTGTGCTGACTATGGAGAGAATTCACTCTCTACACCTGATCCAGTGCAAACACTGACACACACACACACCCACACACACACACACACACACACACACACATACGCACACGCACACGCACACGCACACACCTCAGCCCAAGTAGCTTCCTCCAGGGGCCCACCCAGGCCAATCCCCTTCAGAGGTTTTTGGACAGGCCAGTTTTCTCACGATATAATCTGGGTGGTGCAGAAGGAAACCCCCTACCCTGCTACCCCCACCCAACCACCCCACCTCCACCAAAAAAGGAGAGGACTTTCCCAGGCAGACCAGACATGCTCTAGACAGAAGATTTTTGCTTTTCTTACCAGATTCCACACAGAGGCTAAAGTAAATGAGCTATCAAGATGAAATTATGTGTGCAGCACAGCTGGGTTGGGGTGTGTGACTAGGGGCTGCCACTTGCAGCCAGATCGAGGACGGCGCATGATGTGATTGTTTTCTTCCTTTTTTGACACAGTTTGATTGTTATTGTTTCATGTTTCACATCACAGTGTTTCGTGTGAAATGGAGGTGTTGGGGTACTCACACATTCTTATGTTAAGCCCCTGAGGCTTACAGGAGTGTGGGATTCCCAGCCACAGTGTGTGTGTGTGTGTTTGTGTTTGTGTGTGTGTGTGTGTGTGTGTGTGTATGCACGTGCGTGTATGTGTGTGTCTGAAACACATCAAGCCCTGCAGTGGAAATGGAGTCACTGCTCAAATGAAAATGGAGCACTCATGCCTCTCAAACATCATCAGCATTAGCTCTCTCTCTCTCTCTCTCTCTCTCTCCCCTTCCTACTCATCCGACATCATACATTGCCCATCTAACCAAACTCCAGCCCTTTACCCAATCACCATCCGTATAGCTACAGCCCAGCCTGGAATTAACCCACTGCAGTGGCACATAGTAAAGTTACCAAACATTGTTAATTATTATTGTACATAATCATTACAGCACCATAGAAGAGCTGCCATCATTCATCACTTGGGATGAATACTTCTCATACTTCAAGACTGTCAGAAAGAGAGAGAAAAAAGGAGAGATAGAGAGAGAGAGAGAAAAAAAAAAAGCTTTCATTCATGCAAGATAGTTTTAATGTGCATGATCAGCTTTTGCAATTATCCGAGTCTTACGACCACGCTGAATACATCCGAAACCCGTAAACCTTGGACAAACATACACTTAGCCAGTCAAACGTTGTGCCAAAAAGAATCTTAACATGGTGCTTTATGGGCCTCTAAAACATTTAGCTCCGAACTGTGCAATACGCTGAGGCGATGATCGTCTCGGATCGTGTCTTGAACCGAGCTCAAACGCAATGATCTGATTTTCAGTCGATAAACAGGGAGAGCCACATTGATCCCCTGTAATGGTCTCCGAGATGATTTGCGGGGTGCCTCTCACGATATGTAGCCTGGCAGGACCGTAGCTCAAAAGGCATCATCGCTAAAAGCACGTTTGGCCAGAGAGAGGTGGTCAGCCCCAAAGAAGCGCAGGGGCTAAAGCAACTATTTTGCCACTCTGGGAGCAATGGCATGGTCTTTGCTGAGCGCTTTGACATAAACTTGACAGGTGATTGAACTCATTTGCTTCTGTCCATCTCAGCCAAAACAGGGTGATGCGTCTCATAGCATTGTGGGTGTGGACTTTGATGAGTAAAACAGCCTAGACGACTGCTGGAAATAGCTGTTAGATACAATGCCATTGCAGCACTTGTGATCTTTATTCACATCTAGTGGAGGAATTTTCAATGAGTGTAGCTGCTGCCTAAAAATATATATACAAAAGATTTGACCAAGCATGACCCAAGTTGTTAATTTGACATGCATGAATGTTTAAACACTTGAAGGATTGAAATAACAAGGGCAAATATTCTTCTAGTAGCAGTAATCGGTAGTCATACTATAAAAACGGACAGGACATTTTTTATTGGTTGGATGGCAGAAATAATGGGCTGTGAGTTCATACAGATGCAATGAACAAAATGAGCAAGTCTGCCACTCCTGAACCAATTTACAATTGGAAGCATCATGTTGCCCCCTCCATTGTATATGGTGGTTAATATTCTACATCAGTAATGCAAAAGCAGTTGATAAGAAAAGACCTACACGTGATTTGTAGAGTTTAGAGTTTAGTGTAGAGTCTACACAAGCTGCATGGAAGATGTGCCCCCCACAAACAACGTTTGATTTGTGTTACAAAATACTGGAAAACGCATGACACTTTGCACATGGTCCTAGTGTGGTTTGATGCATGTGTATTTGCACACCTTGTGAACAGCAAAAAATAATATAGAAAAACTTTATGTAAATGTTATTGAATGACTTTTAAGTCATGGTCATGGCTGGTGGAACTTTACTCAGAGCATTTTGGTTTCTTTTGAAGGTCCAGTGTGTTGCTAAGTTTCGATTCCTGATATCTTAGGCCCTGTCTGTGCTGTGTCTGTGTCAGAGTCTGTGGTTGGGAGTGGACACTGTAAGGAGGTCTGAGAAGTCAAGAGTGAAACAGTGACTCACCAGACAGGACGTGAGCAGGAGATGCTCTCAGCCCCCACCTGTTCCTGGAAGAGGCTCTGGACGGCGTCACTAGGCTTTAATATTTCAGAAGCAGTGTGTGTGTGTGAGAGAGAGAGCGAGGGAGAGAGAGAGAGTGGGATGAAGAGAGAGTATGAATATGAAGCAAATTAAAGTAATAGACAAATAAAGTTATACTTATTAAAGTAATACAGACAAAGAGAACAAGCATGACAGATAGAAATAGTCAACAAGATAGCAAGACAAGTGACAAATGTGTACCTGTTATATGCATGTATGTAGTGTGCTACCTACGGACTTCTTTTGGGAGGCATTTCCATGAAATTAGTGCTGAGCAGGAAAAGATGTTAACTGGAAACACGCTTCCAACATGACTAAAATGCAACGTCAATAAAGAGGAAAAAACATGATGACACATGCCAGCCATCACGCTTGCATAACACACATGATTTAGAATACTTTTATTAGAATTAGAGTACTTACATACTTTTATCTCTTACCCTCTTACCCTTGTGAAAAATTTCATTTCTTCTTAAACAGAAGCAAGTCAAACCGAATAGGCTTTCAAACTGTAGTAAAGCTTTAGGATATGCTTTAGGAAATGTGTTGTTTTAAGGATAAGTATATCTGCTACAAAGATATAGCCAGATTAATTTGAGTTTGCACAAAATCAATGCACAGATAAGTGTTTTCAAAGCATCTCATGCAGTAGTATAATCAGAGCACTGATAAATTCTTTTAGGACAAATTGTATTGTCTCTCATTTTGACATTTGAATGCCTCTAGGTACTGTGCTTGCATGGGTAGCATCCAAGAACTTTTCCATTTCCCTTCAGCAACAGAGCATTCAGCAAAATTCAGCCACTAAGCAAATCAACTGTTGGCTACCGACGTAGCGAACAGAATACTTTCATTTTACAAATCATCAACCACGAGAATACGTTGTACAAATATTCTCCTAACATTAACGAGACGGCACATTTTTCTCATCATAAAATGGCAATTACTTTTTCCAAAAAAAAGAATCCACAGGATGAGGATCAGACATGTAATATGTTTGTAAATTGTGCAGAGAGAGCAGAGCCCAGAGGTGAGTAGCGGGGGGCTTTAAATTAAAAGCCCAGCATAAAATAGCATATATCAAGTGACAGCTATAAAGCGTGCCCTTTTGGATGCGACGGGATGGGAGTAGTTGACTCCTGTCGGGGGTGATAGTGTGTCCTATATCAGTCAAGCCGCACCCTGCCACTCTTTCAGTCACTCGCACGCTCTCGTAAATGTCAGCCATAAATCCCGGCTCAAGTGCTGCTTAGTACACTTCCGTCTCTGTAAAGGTGGTCTACACACTCTCTGTCGCTCACACGCACACACACATATGCAGATATACACTGATATCAACTGTACAAAGGAAATGTACAAAGGAAAAACACGCATGCATGCACATTTTTCATCAAGTTACATGTCCACAACAAATGTAAGATAGCACGTGAGTTTGGCACTTCTCAAAGAGGACTCGTGTCCACGTGTGTGTGTGTGTGGCTTTTGTGTTTGGAATGATCTGCTGACAGCACCACCTGCATTATTGAATCATGTTAGTGACATCCACCCCACCCACCACCACCATCTTCCCATCATGCCCCAAAGGCCACCTGGCCCCCGAGCGACTTTATCCCCATCACTCTCTTTCACAGAAGTGCCAGTGGCAGCTCTTTCGCTCTTTCGCCCCTGTCCACCACCCCCTTCACCGCACCTCCCTTCTCCCTGTTCGCCCGTCTCCCCTGTGGGGCATAAACCACCCCTTCAGCCTTCTCCTGAACACCCCTCGATCCAACCCTCCATACACACCCACACACCCACACGAACACACACACACCTCTCCTCTGTTCAACACCTTTCCAAAACCACCTATACTCCAACCACCCCACCCACCCCACCACCTCCGCAGCCCAGGTTGGAGGCCTCTGGTTGAAATATGGACTTGTGTAATGGCCCACTAAATTAACTCCTTGTAACCTAGGTTTAGAAATGGCCATAATTAGCATATAATAGGGGAGCGCGGGACGGAAAAGGACCAACTCTGCCCTGCGGCGCCCCGGGTCTCTGCCTTCTAATAGCACTGCAAAGTTCAGCCTTATAAACATGTCAGCCCACCGTGTAATTAAGCGACTGGCCATTAGATAATGGATCCAGTACCTGTGGACTGCCCATCATTCTACTCACTGACAACATAACCGCCACCCCCCCCACCCCCCCACCCCCCCACAACACACACACACACACTGTTCCTGTCCTTTTTTCTACTAGCTCTCTTCAGCTCTATTCTAGCTCACTTATTCTGCCCATCACTTAACTGCCCATCACTCTATTCACTGACTTTAACCCCCACCTCCCACACACACACACACAGACACACACACACACAGACCTAACACACCTAACCCTTGCCTAGCTCTCCGTTCCCAATTCCCCTTCTCTCTTTCTCTCTGTCTTTTCTTTCATTCTTTCTTCCTCTCATCTTTATACACCCCCCACAATCCTGCACACACACATACATACACACACACACGCACAAACACACACACACACACACACAGATCACAGGACACACAGAGCCCTGATGGATGCAGTTCCAATAATTGCGGGCCTCCTTCCACATCCAAGTGCCTTTTACTTATTTAAACTGTTTGCTTTAAGCGCCACAGAAGCCAATTAAGAGCAGCATAATTCAAGCGGACAGGGCCAGCCAGGAGAGACTGTGTGTGTGTGTGTGTGTGTGTGTGTGTGTGTGTGTGCTTGCTCTGCACCCAACCTCTTGTCACCTCACCTCCCTTGCTCTCTCTCTCTCTCTCTCTCTTTCTCCATCGCTCTATTTCTTTCTTTCTTAGCTGGGTCTTCACTTTACTCGCAAACTGTTGTTTGCTTTCTCTTTCTCTCTCTCTCTCTCTCTCTCTCTCTCTCTCTCTCTCTCCCTCTCTCTCTATCCTTCTGTACCTCTCTCACATGTCCTGTTGTAAGATTTAGATAGGGTCTTGGCTTGGTGACAGAAGAGATGATTGGTCCTGTTTTGACAAGTGTCATGAGCAGGTAGCAGCACTTGAACAAACATGGTTCCTTTATACACAGAAATGAAACTGATGACACTGTACCATCAGATCAGCTTAAGGCCATCACACTATATCCCACTTAACCACAGCAGCTAATGGCCCTTTTGGCTGCAAATAAGTCAGGCAGAGGTCTGCCGATATTAGTTGAGCTGTGCCCACCGCTCAAATTTGGGGTGCATCACTCAAATTTGGGGTGCAGCACCACCCAAAGTCTGACCGTTGGTCTGACGTGTGCTAGCGGTTACTCATTCTAAAACAGGTGGTCTTTGATTCCTTGATTATGATTGGTTGAATCATGTTCGTTTGTATATTCCCTGATATAGCTTGGCTGAGCCCGCATTTCGTTCTATATTGCTGCACCATTTGAAGTTATGTTAGCTGTGTTACTTACGTGGCACAACCCCTCAGCTATATTCACAGTATAGAACAGTCTCTCTGGGCTTACTGCTTAATTACACGCACACACTCACATTCTTTGATTAAGCCCATTCAGCAGCCTCATGTCCATCCCCTTTATTTATTAATTTATTTACTTACTTATTTATTTATTTATCTATTTATTTATTTACTTACTTAATTACATTGTATTATATTGATATAAATCATATGTTTATAAATATAAACAATAAATACATTAAAAAGTCAAAAATGTAATGCTGTCAATGTTAAAGCAATAATGTAATGTAATGTACTGTATAAACATTTCAACAAGTTATTCTTTTAACAAAAAGTAATCATGCAGTTGCATACGTCACACTACCTGCCAGCGCCCTCGCTTTCTGAAACGCATTCGACACAAACACGGTCGGCACAGACATCTGCAGACCGCAGCTGTTTGTGTTGATCTCAAGGTTGACTGTGCACTGATGTGAAATGGCAAAGTAGCCTACAGTAGTCTAGTCTCAAGTTCTTGTTAAGATTTTGAGACCTCTGCACAGGGATGAGGGATGAGGGATGCCCATTGTCATTGTTCACAGAATATAATAGTTGTAGATGCTTCATAATATGACAAGAGCTGACAGAGACATTGAATGACAGTACAAGGAAAGAAGCAAGGGGGAGTGTGAATATGCAAGCCTGGGATGCAAGTGCGGGGTGGAGGGGGTTAAAAATCATCAAAAAAACATCACACAATTCTGGAACTTGTGTAATAAATCATAATTAACTTACATTTTTTATTGTGATTAATTTTATTGTGATTAATTTTAGTGTTGTCAATGGATTTTTTAAAATCCATTGACAACACTAAAACAATGTCATCAAAATTCACACCTATTCATCTCAATTAAATTACCCACAGAGGACTCATCACACAAAATTCACACAACTCACATGAGACCACGTCATCCAATCCAGCATCGCGAGTCGCCAGTTGATGAGACAAACAGTTCAGTAGAAAAATAACTTTCAGTGTATGCCTACATCAAATATAATTTACACTGTGATCATTGCATGCCCATTCTTCCTGCTCTGCTATGAGCTAAGGAGCTAAACATCTACCGCTAAGACAACATACATCTAGTATCCCTACCCTTTTAGGCAATACTGATGCATGTCATTACACATTCAAGTAAAGAGTTAGCAAATAATCTAGAGTTAGAATCCCTGTCTATGCCAGATTGACCTAAGATGATTCATCCATTCCAGTAACAGACTATAACTTCAGCTTCAATTGTCTACGTCCGCGTATGCATAATCCACTACACTGTAACCTATGACTCAGTAATATACCAGCAGATGTACTATACATGTACTGATTTACACACACTGATTTACTGATTTACCACAGTTGTTGACCACAATTATTTTCTTGTGATTGGCCCAGTCCTCTAAATCTCAAATGGCCCTTATTGTAGTATATCTCTCATTTTTTTTTCAGTTGACAGAGACCTCACCAAGACTTCACATATCAAAGAATGAATATGTTGACCACCTCTTCTGTTCTCAACATTGCTCAGAATCCCACAACTCCATCAGAGTTGAGCAAAGCTATTCAGAAGACAGGACACACACACACACACACAAACTTCTCCTCAAGTTAATAAAAACCTGACTAGAGAGAGGAGTCGAGTTGAGCCTTCAGTCATTTTAACAGCCCCTTAATAAATACGATTGCAAATGGCACTTGTCACTTGCGCCGCCTGAGCAGACTCTGCCGGTCAATACCCGGGCAGACAGGTGCCGAGGGTCATATAGAAGCCGGCCCCGCTGATGGATATGTATCCCGTAATTGATGTAGGTCAGCCGTTATTGTCAGTTTCACTCTGCCTCTATTGCTTATTAAAAGCTGTTTGCCTTAAGTATAGTGCAGGCCAATTACATCCAAAGGCACATTCCTTTGCACAAAGGCAGGCAGGCCCTGCTGGTGGAGAGGTGCACATTTTATGGGGGTTTAGTTCTCTATGAGTCTTAGATGGATACTGGCCAGAACTACTCCATGTTCTTTCCCCTTTCTGTGAACCTTCTTAGTTCCTATTAAAGATCATTTGCAGACTTCAGGGCAGCACATTAAAGCGATGACAAACAGCAGTCACACTGCAAAGCAAGGCCTTGGCCAAAGCACACATCTTCTCTGCACTGAGCATCTAATAGAATTTTGAACTCCAAACCTTTGGAATTCCATGAGGGATGAGCGGAAGAGGAATATCTGCTTTGTCCATAACAATATTTGTAGCAAAAAGATTGCTAACATCAGCTTGAGCAAATGTTCGTGGTCCTCTTTCAACAAACCCAGTTCATTACTGTAAACCTTGGGTGGATAAGCACATGATGTGGTTTGTTCTTGTTTTCTTATAGTGGATGGGGACACCCTGTATTGTTGCAGGCACTGACAAGGAATTGTGGAATATCCGTGTGTTCCCTGTGTCTGCTTTCACCAATTACAGCCTCACATCTTTTCTAAAATCCATTCATGCACAGACATTTTAAGGTGCATATTATCATATCATCTGCATTCACCATATTTCATATTTTAAACATTTCTTCAATGAACTTGCACAACTTGACCAATTCACCAAATTGGGTTAAAGTTGAGTAGAGTAATTGCATGCTTTCTGATTAACAAAAATAACCATCAAGAATGGTACAATTGTTCATAATTACCTAGTTTTGACAGTAACACCATCATAAGGGATGATATTTTTAAAGCTTAGATACCCTCTGGCCATATTAAATACATGTAGAAGAATGAAAAAATAAATGTACTCTAGAGAAAAGAATCAAGAAGAGAGAACACATACTGTAAATACAGAAGAGAGAATACATGCTCAATAAATGTAGAGGGAAGAATACATACTCAATAAATGTAGAAGAGAGCAACCATACTTGATAAATACAGAAGAGAGAATACACAATAAATATAGGCTAGAGGAAGGAGTACTCAATAAAAGTGGATAGACAAACATTCACTGACAAAAATGGAAAGAGCAATGGCACAGCATGTTCTACAAACAGGCAGCAGCAACATAGTTCAAACCCCTCTGAAAGATTACACACACACACACACACACACACACACACACACACACACACACACACACACACACACACACACACAGGTCACCCAGATCCTATATGGAGCAGCACGCAGACAAAGATTTTTGATAAAGAAGGATGTGAAACAACACAAGGGGGAGTAGCAGGGGAGGATGATGAGCAGGAATGAGACGTTTTACCGAAACCGCAACATGACTCCCATTTCCCCATCACAGCCCTGCTACACCCTGCCTGAGAAAGACACAATCAGACTTAGAATAATTCTTATAGCTGGAGGCTCTAACCATGATGGAGAGAGAAAGGAAGACAAGGAGAGAGAGAGAGAGAGAGAGAGAGAGAGAGAGTGAAGAGTGTGTTAGGTAGGGTGGGGGTAGAAACTTTGGATCTGACCCCGTCATGTTGGAATAGCAAAACTCAGAAAGAGCTGCTATTGCACATTTCTGACATGTAGCACTGCTTTTCAGGCCTGATCAAAGAGCCCACTCACTCTGCGGGCTGATAACCGAATCAATTTGGGGGCCTTTTGTTTTTCGCTGAATGATGCACGTTCAGCGGTAACCTTCGGGCGAAGAATGGAGGAAAGAAAGGAGAGGAAAAAGGAGGGAGGGTGGGATGGAAGAAGGGAGGGAGGAGGAGGGTGGAGGAGCCACGGAGAAGAAGGGAACTGTGCCTTCATATGCTTGGAAACGTCAAAAAAGAGAGACAGATGGAGGGAAGGAAAATTTCAATAAACTTATGAGAGTTTCATAGGTGCTGGATGTGATGTAAAGTGTTAAGTTGCATGAAGTAGGGCGACGATGGTTGAAGAGGAGAGGACGGGGGAGGCGTTATGAGCGGGGGTGGGTTGGGAGGATTGGGGGGATTGGGGGTGCTACAGCGGGAATTGGGCACGATTTGAATATGAAATGCTTCCACGGAGAAGAGAATGGAGCAGAAAAAGAGGGGGAAAAGGCGAGCGAGATGGAGGGAAGATTAAAAGATTACCTGTCTCCTCTCCTCCTCTTGTCCTTCAGGAGCCGAGAGTCTGTCTGCCCACCCCAATCCCCAGCCCAGACAGTCAATGGGAGACAGAGACAGAGGGAGAGAGAGACAGAGATGGAGAGAGAGACAGAGAGAGCGGGGGCTAGGAAAGAAAGAGAGGTGTGTGTGTGTGTGTGGGGGGGGGGGGGTGAAAACAAGATAATCATTGTGGCCATCAAGGTGATATCATCACTAATGGTAATAAACATTTCCTAGGCATCAATCAGTGCACCAATCAATGGCATTTAACAGCTAGAGCGCGCTCATCTTGAGAGAGCAGTATAAGTGTGTGTGTGTGTGTGTGTGTGTGTGTGTGTGTGTGTGTGTGTGTGTATGTGTGCAGCACACACACAGACACACGTGTTTAAACGTGAACTTATAACAAGCCACGAACAAATAAGAGAGATGAAGACAGAGAGAGATCAGACATACCAACAGACACTCACAAAGAGTAAACATCAACAAAACTCACCATGAAAATCAGTGAAGTCCTGCTCAGGAATGTGTGTGTGTGTGTGTGTGTGTGTGTGTGTGTGTGTGTGTGTCTGTGCAGTGCTATTAGGACAATGTTCTCTCATTCAGACATGCTCATTTCCACTCTCTGAATGCTATTGATTGGGCTTTCATGGGCAAATACTTTATATGTGTGCATAAGTGATGACTACAGAGCCGTAATGCACTGCAGCGAATCTCCTCCGAAGAGCCTTTAGAGTGGCAATAAGTCAGACGGTGGAGAGTGAAGCTGGGGTGAGACGTTTGTCCAGGTGAGTTTCGTCTCATCTCCTCTTTTCTCGACTTGTCTGCTGAATGTCAGATGACAGGGAGAGTCGGTGGGATATCCTTGACCTGTGGCGTCCGCCCAGACATTGATATTCAGTAACGAGCCCTGCACACAGACACACACACAGACACACACACACACACGGATACACACACTAGAGAGGATCCATACCAGCAAGGTGACAGGAGACTGCCCCCCACCAACTCAATCTTGTTCACTCCCCGTCTGTCTGTTTCCCCCTCTCTCTCTGTCTTGTTCTGTCGCTCTCATCACACACACACACACACACACACACATATACACACACACATGCACTTTCTCTCTGCCTCTTTCTTTCTATCCCTCTCTGTCTAACACACACACACACTCAGAGAGAGAGAGAGAGAGATACTCTCCCTCTGTCTCTCACAGGGGTAAATGGGCTTTTAAGGTAAGTGCACAAAGTGGTTATGGCCTGCCACGACCCTTTTCGCCAAGCCTGACCGTGACGCTCCGGATTTTTGAAGAACGTCCAAAAACCTTCCCCGCCGATGATCTGTCCCCCGGCGGCCATTTAAAAGAGCGAAGGATGATGGGGCCTTGGGCAGGACACAGCGTGGAGGGCACCAGATGAGATCTGTGTTCGATCTCCTCTTGGCATGACAGCACTCTTATATCTTTCTATCTTTCTTTCTTTCTTTCTTTCTTTCTTTCTTTCACCTGCTCTCGTTCTCTCACTTTATCTCCTCTCCCACATCCCAGATCTGTCTTCTCTCTCCTTCTATATATGTACTCCCCTACACACACACACACACACATACACACACATACTCCTCACTTTTCTCTTAGTCAGGACCAAATGAAGTGTCAAGGTAAAAGAGGGCTCACGCACTCACAACTGGGTGAATAAGAGTTCATTTGCAAGTGAGACAAAATAACCGTCTTTGAGAACCAAAAAAAAGACATGTGATTCACTGGACCTGAATGTAGACAGGGCTAAAAGGCTCCAATAGAATCACCTCAGACCTGCAGCCAACCTCAGAACACCCAGTTACCCAGTCAGCTGGGTGAGGAGCAACTCCCCCTAGGGGACTACTGGGGTCCCCTCCATCCATAATTAACGAGCAGAGTGGTGCTGCTGTTGCGAGGCGAGGAGAGCTGAGCCGTGGCCTGCCCTGACGGATGAGGATTAAAAGACGCTAATGCTGAAGCGCCGGCCGGTGACCTTCCGGAGAGACTGACTTGACTGGAATGGAAATGAAATCCAGTAAATCACGCAGGTGAGGTGTGGAGCAGCGGCACGCTCACATCAGCTACTCCCAGCATTCCCAACTGATCCTGTCAGTGCCCAGCGAGCCCAATAAATCAAGCAGGAAGGGCTCTGTGTGTGTGTGTGTGTGTGTGTGTGTGTGTGTGTGTGTGTGTGTGTGTGTGTGTGTGTGTGTGGTACAGAGCCTCATCACTGCCAGTTAACCAATCCTAACCATGGATCTAACACACTGAAAGCAGCTCAGCTCAGCCACTGATACACATACTCTCTCTCTCACACACACCTTCAGATTCCAAATAAGTTCTCTCACACACACTGTCATTGTTACACATTTTCTTATCCAGTCAAACCAGGCGTGACAGGAATTTGGAATGCAAGCGTCGTATCATATATTTTAAAGGGATGCCCCATTAACCTGCTGCCATATTGTATCCATTTGTCCATTTTACACAGGACCCATGACCGACCCACAGCAGAGGTGGGAGCACAAGCTAGTAGAACCCCCATGGCATTTAAAGACAACCCCCAGCTTTGTTTATGGGCCTATGCTGTCAGCTTATCATACAGGTCACCTGATTCACACTCACACACACACACACACACACACACACACACACACACACACTCATATATGCACACACATGCATTCACACACATTTACTGTACATACACACACACACACACACACACACACACACACAAACACACACTCACATGAACACTATGCACTCACTCACAAGGATGTGTGGCTGTAAGAATGATAAAACACCCATGGAGTCACAAAGGCATGATCAAACCCGACTGGATGAACACATCTGTGTGCGGATAATGATATTTTAAATAGCGCTCAACATAACTGACCCACTCACTAGAATAAATCTGTGGGCATTAGGCACTAAGATGACACATAGACTGCACCGTCACACAAATCGACTATTCATTTTACAGTGTGATATAAATTAGACATGATAGTGTGTGTGTGTAGAGTGGAGAGGGGGGTGTTAGTGGAGAGCATGAGCTGTTCAGTTTCTGCTCCAGACAGACGGGCCTGATCCGTGTGGCACTCGTGCCAGCGCAGGGCACACATGTGGGGCAGACAACAAGTCAGTCCCTCCCTGGGAGGGAGCCCTTCTCTCGCCCAAGGCTACGGGAACACTGCACAGCTCCAAACAACAGCAGCTGGCTTTCAGAGCACATCCGCTCTGTGTGTGTGTTTGTGTGTGTGTGTGTGTGTGTGTTTGTGTGTGTGTGTGTGTGTGTGTGTATGTGTGTGTTTGTGTGCACGTGCACTGTAAGGAAATTAGGATGTGCACATGCATGCATACTTAGGTCTGTGTGTGTGTGTGTGTGTGTGTGTGGCACAGCTCATTATGAGTAGTTAAAAGTGTGTGAATATGTGTGTATATGAGAGAGAGCAGGAGGAAATGTGACTGGGTATGGGTGAGTAAGGGAACTGGCAAAAGAGTGTGTGAAACTTTGAGTGGGTGCGTGCCAATGTTGCTGTGCCCATTTGTGTGAGTGTGTTCATGCATGTGTGTGAGTCTAAACGTGTGTGTGAGAGTCTAAATGTGTCTGTGTGTGTGTGTGTGTGTGTGTGTGTGTGTGTGTGTGTGTGTGTGTGTGTGTTTATTCTGGGGTGGAAGGGGTTCGGCCTGTTGTTCCCGGTGTCTGTCTGGCGAGCAGGCCTGACCTGATTCTATGAGAGGAGCTGAACATCTGTAATAAATTTCACGTTTGAGCAAATGAGCTTTGGCAGGGAGGCAGCCTGATGACAAAACTCTCTGCATGCGCTAATGCAGGAAGAGACTCAGGGCCCATCAATCATGTGCACACATACACACACACATGCATGCACACACACATACACACACACACACAAACACACACACAAACGTATATGCACATAGCCACTAGCACATATTTAGACACACATACAGATACACACACACACACACACACACATCCAGAACAAAAGAGAAATCAGAACAGAGTAGAGAGACAGGGACAAACGGAAAATAACATTGAGAGAGAAATGAGGGAAGCAGAAGAGGAAGAATTTGATGATGATAATGATGATGATGATGATGATGATGCTTCCTGTGTCTGACTTGAGTACAGGCCTAAAGGAAATCATCAGTAATGTAAAGTAAAGTCACAAACTCCGTTTTCTCACGAGCTTCCTCGTGTCCTGGGGCTGTTGAGCTGGAGCCTGACATAGGTAAAACTCCTAGTACCATATTTATAACATATTTATATACATGTGTTTATAAGTATGTCTAGCAACATATATAAACATGTAGGATATGCATTGACATACATCTATTCATACTGGTGAGTAAAGGAAATTACATATATTCATCAGTGTATCATGATACCTTTTTAGCATATTAAACTTTTTTATGTTCTAGACAACGCCTACAAATCTTATGACAAATGCCCCAAAATCTGTACAACAAACCTTGAGAGATGCAATGGTTTATATGCATTCTGTGTTGATGAGCAGTTTAGCGAATAGGCTGAATATTTTAACATCTGTTTTTTGGGTCGTCTGTTTAGTCACAAGAGCTGTGTTCTAATGAGTATAATCCTCAGACCTGATACTGATCACTTTGCCATGTGTGAGCTGAGCAGAGCACATGAAATAAATGCAAGATGTGTGTGTGTGGTGTTCGTGTGTGTGTGTGTGTGTGTAGAATCCCAGATAGTCCAGTTTTCACAGCCGTGTGGCGTGTGCACACTCACTCACTTTCATTGACACTAGAATTGCCATACAGGGACCCTATATGTGCCCAAAACTCCCTTTATGGACTGACCTCTTTACACCCATACACAGTATTGTGTGTGTGTGTGTGAGTGTGTATGTGTGTGTGTGTGGGGACAAGTTTATTACCCTACAGAGGTCACAACTTGAGTGCCCCCCCTCCCCTGTCTTCGGCCTCTACACCAGTAGCAGCCCAGTGTCCACTCAATACCCTTTTAATTGCATTGGAATGGTTTGCAGCCTATCGATTAATACGTGTATTTATGTCGCTCCAGGCCCTGGGTGCCACATTGTATTTTCTGCGTGGCATATTCATTTATTTACCTATCTGTTCCCTCTCCCATACGTCATCCATACATCTATCTATCTCTCCCCAGAGAACCCTTCAATTCAAGAGGTGCAGTAATTACTGGAAGCTTATAATTGATTGCTTTGATTTAGGTTTTCTTTCTTTTTTTTCCTGTATGGGGGGGCTTCTTTGCCCCTATTCTCTCAGTGTAAGACACTCCTTCTCCCTCTGCCTCTCTCTCTCCCCCTCTGTCTAACCCCCTCACTACCTCCAAAGAATAAAAAATGAAGGTGTGAAATATGGAAATAGAGAGACCAGGGAGATGGAGAGCGGGAGATATGATGTGTGTTCCCGTCTTGTCTCTGCCTCAATGCCTGAATGGTGTCCGGCTGTAGACTGCGTGTGTGTGTGTGTGCGTGTGTGTGTATGTGTGTGTGTGTGTGTGTGTGTGGAGGAGGAGGTGGACGGAGGCTGAATTGAGAAAGGGCTTGCTGGTAATTACACAGCACCCAATGCAAATCAGTGGCGAAGTAAAGCATTATAAACCTTTATCGTTTTTTATTTCAAAATTAAAGGTGATAAAGAGGCGTCGGCGGAGTCACAGAAATGGCCCCCAGCCTCGATCTGAAAAGGGAATTGTAATTATGTTAACACCAGTAGAGCTGCAGCCCCTCTCTCCCTTAAGTCACTTTTCCATTCATAATTAAATAATTTCTCATAAGAACAAAAAAAGCACACAGAGAAAAGAACAATGAGGTCTCGCAATCTCCCTCTTTCTCTCTCTGTCTCTCTTTCTCTCTATCTCTGTCCTCTCTCTCAATCTTTTCACTTTGCTTCCTTTTTGAAGGGAGGAGGCTGAGATATTGGTGACTTGTATTATGCAGCTGGGTTCATTTCCATAGACTTACACAGAATTTCTCAGGCTCTTTAAAGGCTGTTTGCCCGAGGGCTGCAATAACATGGTCTCAGTTTTTCAAGAGCAGAAGGTGTGCATGTGTGTGTGTGTGTGTGTGTGTGTGTATGTGTGTGTGTGTGTGTGGGGGGGGGGGGGGTATGCGTGTGTGTGTGTGTGTATGCATGTGTGTGTGTGTGTGTGTGTGTGTGAGTGGTGAGTGTCTGTGTGTATGCCTTTGTATGTGTGTGTGTGTGGTGCCGCGTGGGTGGGTGGATGGGGGGGGTAGAGAAAGGGGGTATGGATGAGTGAGTGGAAACCATTTGACAGAGTGTGTTATTATTAAGAGGAAATCACTTGTTACGTTGGAGGGTCTCAGTGTGTGTGTGTGTGTGTGTGTTTGTTCAGTGTAAAAGTGCCAAAGTGTGTGTTTTTGACGGTCCTAAATAAACAGTACATACATATACAATTATAACTCACTGAAGCAAGAACACTTGCTTGTGATATCAGTATTTGCCCTTTTTACTGCACGTCTCCTATCTAAACCATTGATGCCAATTGTATCCCTTATTGTGCTGACTGGTGAAAGAGAACACACCATAGTTACTCTCTCCAGTGTGCTTAAGCTCAGTGTTTGAGCACATCCAAGAGAGGCCCCTCCTGACTTCCTGTTTCTGCAAGCAGGCAGGGTGAATGCAATAACAGGCATGTAAAATGCATCAGTCGTCCGTCACATCTCACTGCAGAGAGAGGCACAGACACAAACGTAAGGAGAAAAATGGCCGCTGACCTTCATAAATCAGGTGGTGGGACCCCGTAATGACGATCATAAGCTATGTATGATGGTTGGGGCTTAAGAAGACTTAAGAGGGTGTAAAAAAAAAACACTGGCCAGCTAGTTTTCTGGACATCAGACCCCATCACGGGTGGTTTAAGTAGGAATGGAAAATAGAATGGTTTTTAAAGGGGTTATCAAACCCTCAAATCAGATGTTACAGCACATCTTCCATACATAATGGATTATTCTTCCAAAAGAAGAAAAGCAGGATGGAAGGACATGTTTAACACATATGACACTGGAGAGAAGACCTTAGCACTGGGAAGCAGGTGTTGGGTATATGCAGTATTTTGAAGTGCTGCTTACATACACACATACTAGCATATGTATGTCTTTGTGTGTGTTTCACCACAAGAAGCTGACCATTTTCGTTAAAGCCACAACAAGCAAAGGGTTTATAAAGCTATATAGTACCAAAGTTATTACAGTGGTACTAATGATACAGTAACTCAGAATCAGCATTTTACAACAACCCTTCCAAAGTCTGAGGTTTATGCATTGTTGGTTAAATTGAACACAGTTATACCAGAAAATAGCTGTAGTGTAATTCTATTGCGCCTGGCCCAATGTCAAGGTTTTCAAAAGGGCCCTCAAAGTCAGTGAGGCTGGAAGGAAGGTGTCTCTAAATACTTAAATTGTTATCACACTGACAACAAAATATGGATTGACATGAACTTTATCTCATTTTATTTGCATTATTGTCTCACAGGGCCTTAATTTTTTAATTTTTAAATTTTTTTTGTATCAAATATTTCATATTGTATAGCCCACCTTGCAGTTAAGTCAAACAGTTCAAAATGAAAGTAAGACATAAAGCCTGAGCCTACACTACATAAAACTAAACATAGCACAACACTTCGAGTTAGGATTAGGTTTAAACAAGCCTGTCCATGTAATGTACTAACTTACAGTGACTTATTAGTGCAGCTAGTTTTAATGCAGGCCACAATTGTGCTTCCAACAATCACTGAAGCAGGCTGTATAAAGCATATAGATGGTCCTGAGTTACTGCCAAAGATGTTAGGTCACCTCCACACAATTACATGGCCACAAATTTGTACTTATTCTGCTGTAAAGGCAAGCTTAGAGACAAGAGAAGCAGGCCATTATAAAGTCGTACTGTCTTAAAACATCCACAAATGTGTGTCAGCGACTTGAGGTTCATAGAAACGAATTACCGCAAAGTGTTTACGATGAAGTGGCTATGAGCTTCAGCCAATGTGGGTTTCTCTCTCTCTCCTTCTCTCTCTCTCTCTCTGTCTCTCTCTCTCTCCCTGACTGCGAGAACCTCCAAAACTATGCCTGCAGACAGACAGGACAGACAAGGGACAGTCATTCTGGCATCGGCACAGGGCCAAGAGCCCTAGAACACGAGTAGTTGTGGTTGTCATGGGAATATCAGAATGTCTAGTTTGTGGGCCACTCACCCCAAATGACTTAAGGCACTCATTACTCCTCAAAAAAAGAAAGAAAGAGAGAGGAAGAAAGACAGAAAGAAAGAAAGAAAGAAAGGACAGAGGACAGAGACTGAGAGAAGAAGAGAAAGAAAAAATCAGCTCTTTTTTTTCTTTTTTTACGCAGTAGAATGCGTTGATGTTATTCTGGAACATTGTGCATTGTCAAATAAGTACTGCCAGAGAAAGTCATGCAAACCTAAGCAGGGGATTTCTGAACCCCATTCACATCTAATCACTCACAACATGCTTTATACCAGAGTGATTCTCTGTTCATCCACCCAACCAGCTCAACGGGTTGGCCTGTATTTCAATGATGTGAGGGGGCCTGTTTATACTGTAGTACTTGTGTTGTTTTCATGTTATTCTTTTGCATATTACCCTCCCGAGCAGGGGGGGATTACCCGATACGGAGGAGCAAAGATCCCACACACGGAACTGAAGCTTGGTTTGAATGGCGAGATGTGGTTGCTCTCAAACGAGACTCCTACACGTAGCTTAACCCACCAGAGAATCCTATTCATAGCCTTAGCTACCTACTCTATTGTAGTCTGTGCCCTGTGGCAGAGGAGGGAGCTCACACACACATATATACCTGCGTACACAGACACACGCACACACAGAAGATGGTAAAAGAAAATTCTCTCCCTCTCTCTCTCTCTCTCTCTCTCTCACACACACAAACACTTTTTTGGGTCACATTTTCTCTCAGGACTGTGGTGTTGGCACTGGCAGAGTTAGCAGGAAGGTATCTCAAAATCCCCAGTGGAAAGGTTCCTGTGCTGTGTTCCACATATGACCAGCAGAACACCACATTACACATTACTGATGCTTTTAATTCAGAGGATTCACACACACACACACACACACACACATACACACACACACACACACACACACCTATCTACCCACACAACCCCACTCACACACCCAGGAGACTTTAGACTATCTAGGACTGGATGATGAGAGGCTGCTGCGATAACTACCTAGGGTTAATATATGACCACAAAACAATAGGTACATGCATGCATGCACAAATCATCTACATAACTGCTCAGGAACCTACAGAGCTTCACACAGGCATTGTCTGAACTCAAATATAAACAGCAAACTCAAGAACAAGAAAGAAAGAGTAAGAGGAGAGAGAAAAAGAAAGAAGAAAGAGTTAGGAGAAAAGAGATGGACACAAATGAAAGAAAAAGCGACGATCATTCAAAAACAGACTGGAAGAATTCAGGAGAACACTAAACAACAGATCTGAAGTCTCCATCCCACCACCACCCCCACAACCCCCTGAACACACACACACACACACACACTCACTGAGCAGACAGGGCAATTACAGCCACAGTAGATTCCAGGTGCTCTACATCAGTTAGTCGAATGCCAGCAACAGACATGCTGTCCATGCCAACACATCCTCTCAAGGATGGAGACGCCAAGACACCCTGTCAGACTACCATTCCCCCTCAGGCTACAAGAACACATCACAGCACCAACGGCGCGTTAACAGCAGCACTAACACCTGAGCGTCTCCAACCCACCCCAGTGCTCCACACACACCCACACATCACAGCGACTGGGGAGCGCGCTAACCTGTCAGGGCGCTAACGGTCACTCTTGATTGCCTGACACCGACTCTGTGCATTTAGTCTAGACCATCTTTATTCTGTCTATCATGTCATGTCATGTCACGTCGCATCACCCACACACGTATGTACATATGTGTGTGTGTGTGTGTGTGTCTCTATCTCTTGCTGTCTCTCCCTGCGGCAACTCTTCAGTTGACTGCCGTTAATCTTGCACCCTGTCTGGCTCCCTCTCTGATGCTCAGAAGACGTTTTTGAAGCCGGGAAACAACATGGTTTTGTTTTCCTTCAGCTTAGGCAGATTCCAGTTAATGAAAG
>JAIFZK010000005.1:10627500-10647500 GCA_027481765.1 Tenualosa thibaudeaui
AATGAAAGAAAGAAGTCAAACCAGGTGAATGAGTGAGCGGGACAGGCGAGGGAAGGAGGGAGAGAGGAAGAGAGAGGCAGCTGGCTAAGGTTCAGTGCCTGTGCTGGGGCATGTGGGAGAGCTTTAAGGCTTCTGGGTAGAGTCACTTGCAGACGGCTCCATAAAAGCAATCTGAACCAAATCACTTTTGATCTGTGTGTTCTTTTCGGCCGACACGGAGGGGGAAACCCAATCGCAGCTCAGGGAGCAGTCAAGACCCGTGGCGATGCCTTCAAATGGGCCCGAGTGGGTTTGGTGTCCTGCGGCGTATCGCATGGCAGACAAGTGGTGATAGCTGCTCCTGTGTGTATGTGTGTGTGTGTGTGTGTGTGTGTATCTGTATGTGCATTAGTCTGTGAGATGGTAAGTGTCACTGTATGTGTGTGTCTGTGTGTGTGTGCGCGCGCATGTGTGTACATGTGTGTTGAGAGGGGGCTGCTCTGCCACAGATGCATATGGGGTGATATAAAAGAAACCCAATCTTCAGGAGCAGCCGGGGCAAACGGAGTGGCTGCCGTATCGAACAAAAGGCGAAGGATGTCTCTGGTTCCACGCCATTTACTGGGAGGACAATAACCCCTATCTTGTTTAACAACTCACACAGCAGGGACAATTACACACGCTTTAATTGGCTTCAGCTTTAATTGCCCAATGGGAGAAGACTCTGGCACACACACGCGCAGTCACTCACACACGCGCACAGACACACTCATACACACACACATTGTCATTTCCTCCTTTCCCGAGTACTGAACACTGGAAAACAATCCACTGCCAGGACCATATGCTGGCCACTGAACAGGAAGTTTATCACTTCAACTTCCTGTCATATTTCACATAGGAGAAAGACACAGAGAAAGAGAGGGCTGTGTTAACCTCTATGTAAAAAGGGCACGTTCAACAACAGAGAGGAGGATGCTGTGGAACAACCCACTGAACTAATCACCACGAGAGCGGCCAATAAGTCTGTCCTTAAAAAAAAAAAAAAAAACCTTCCGTTGACTGCGAGGGAAAATTCTAGCAAATGTCTGGCCACTGTGGCGTCCAGGATCCGGGCCCTCTGCTGCAAACTCGGAGCACTCTTCCAGGGGAGACATGTTGTAAACTGGGGGCAAAGCACCATGGTTGGTAAAGGACCTGTGAGTCATCCCAGTGAATAGGGAAAATAGATTATCACCGCATCAGGCAGCACAGTGTGAAACGCAAAGCTTAAATAAATACCGTAAATTACCTCCACATGCACACAAACACACACACACACACACGCACACACTCAACACACCTTTGGTGTGACATAAGCCTGGAACCAGGTTTATAAGTAAGAGAGAGAGAGAGAGAAAGAGAAAGAGAGAGAGAAAGACAGAGAAAGGTAAATGTGGAAAGGTGAAAATAAAAGCTGTGCAGAGGTGAGGAGTTATGTTAGAGGAGGCAGGAGTGTGATGGCACCTTAGGCAGAAGTGCTGCAGTCTCCTCCCCGGCTCTCGTTTAGCGACTGCAGTGATTTAGTTAAATGAACGGTGATTGTTCCAATTAATGCTATTGAGTGTTATTCATCAGGGCTGTCATGCCACTGCCTCCTGCCGTCATTAAGGCCCTGATTTGTCTGCCTTTCTTCTCTCTTTTCTCCATCTTTCTTACACTTTTATCCTATCTCTCTCTTTCTCTCTGTCTCCACTCTCTCTTTTTGTGCCTTGCTCATTACTTTGGTATCTCTCTCTTCTACCCCTATTTTTCCACTCTCCTACTCTTTCTCTTTACCCCCCCCCCCCCCCTCTCTAATTCTCTATCCATCGGTGGCTTTTAAGCACACAGGGGTAGCTGTCTACGCTGCACTTAAAGGCTGCAAATCAAGGTCTGTCTGTGAGTGGGATTCGATTCATGGCTGGTTTGGTGAGCACACATTGGAAAATAAGGCATGTGGAAAAGGGGGCGAGAGTTGGTGCTTTATATGTCAGTGTGTGTGCAGAATGTGTGAATACATGCAGTTAATGTGTGTGTGTATGTGCGTGTGAATGTGTGTGTGTGTGTGTGTATGTGCATGTGTGTATTTATGTATGCTTGTTTGTGTTTGTGTATCTGTATGTGCGTATGTTTCCATTCACAGCAAACACGACAATGCACACTCCTCCCTTTTCATCTGTGCATTTCTAGAATTCCCCATACTCTGTCCATCCATCTGTCCACCAATCCATCCATCTGTCCTACCGGCAGAAGCAGGTAGAGGGAAAAGCAGCCCGTCCTTCACCCAGAGCTCACTCTTCCTGAGTGGGGCCAGGGCAGAGCGGAGCCTGGGGGACCTGGAGCCCTGGGCTGGAGGGAAGTGGCCATCAGCAGGCCCTTTGCATCTGAGTGCAGGGATTCCCCTGCCCTACTGCTCAACAATAGGACAGGAAGGAAAGAGAGAACCACAGCAGCCGGCAAGGGCCCATCCCTTACAAGGGTCAAGAGAGAGAGACAGTATAAAAAGAGAGAGAGAGAGAGGGTGAGACAGAGAGAGAGAAAGAGGAAGCAAAGGGGAGTAAGGAGAGATAAAAGGAACAAGGGAGAGAGAGTGCACAGGAAAGAGGGAGAGAAAGAGAGTGGAGAATGGAGGGAGGAAGAGAGGGTCATAAATAAATAAAGCAAGAGAGATGATGTTTTGGTGTGAAAAAGAGAGAGAGTGACAGAGAAAGATAGAGAGAGGGGGTGGAAATGCAGAGAACAAGTGAAATGCAATTGGTATGAAATAAGGAAGAGAGTGAGAAGGGATGAGTCAGGTAGAAAGAGAGAGAGAGAGAAAGAGAGAGAGAGAGAGAGAGAGAGAGAGAGGACACATCACAGTGGAGAGCATGGAGGTCAGCCAGCTCTACTCTGAATAAAAGCCGCCCACACACAGGCTTCACCTCTGCCCCTCTGGCCTGGCAAGAAGACGTTAGCACCCCCAAGGGCACCATCTTGTGCCCTCTGTCCCCTCTCTACCCTGCGTACGTGAGACAGCACAGCCTGGACAAGCTGCCTAGGAGGGTTATTATCATGGGTAGATGCTGTGGGAAAGATCTGTGTGTGTGTGTGTGTGTGTGTGTTGGGAGGGAGGGGTGGTGGTTATTGCTGGGGGTGCTCTTGCTGTTTGTCACCTCAAGAATTCCAATAGTCAGCTCCTTCCCACTCCCCCTCCACACACACACATTCCCCTTCCCACACACACACACACACACACACACACAGACACTTCGCATCCCCACTCTCATCCCCCATCACAAGGTCAGCGTGTGTGATGATAACCTTGGCCCACTTTTGCGCAGGCCAGGCAGTGCTGAGTGTATTGCTCTCATTTCGGAATAAATCACGATGTGCTTTTCCGTCTGTGTTTACGCTATACGTCGTCTTGTGCGGAGCACTAAGGCCAAACGTCCCGCTCGCGGGGTGAGTCACAAACCACACCAGGAGAGCAACAAGCGAGATAGTGGACGATTCTCCGAGCACAAACAGCACGTGACAGACACAATACAGGAACAGCACGTCGAGTTCTGCTGTCAAGTGACATCAGGCTGTGCAGGTCAAAAGGACTCTCAGCATCAGCACAGCATGGCCTTCTGGGTAACAAAACAACCAAAAACCACTAACCCTAGCCCAAGTAATGAAATAAAAATTTAAAAAGCATTTACTGTAACATTTTGAATAAAGCATTTTCTATAAAATATAAAATGAATAAAATATTTGAAAGTTTAGAATCATCATCTGTTTTTAGAACTGTAATAGTATGTACTGTGAATGTAGGCTATATGACCAAAAAAAATTGAATTTCTGGTCATGGATAACGGTCGTTCACAGCATAAATGATAACTATAACTATAACAATAACGACCAATAAATCCGCTCTAATTAATATGAATGACGTCCACACCACAACTATAACGACAATGAAGTGCAACAATATCAGGATCGTTTCGTAGTGATTTTTTGAATGGTAAAAGGTTGACAGCCAATCGGAAACCATGGAATTTTAGACATTAGTTCATTCACATCACATCGTTGGTCAATGTGGATGGAAATATCATTATAGTTACAGTTATCTTTCTAGCTATCAATCCAGGTGTGAATGGACCTTTTCAGTAATGGAATGGATTGATGATTCGTGGCAGTGGGCAATGGGCCTATGTGTAGTTTCTGTCTCCCCTGCACCACCTCCAGCACTGTTACTGTGTCTGTTCTTCTTCTTCCATTCTGCCGTAAAACAGACTCTTCCTGCTCTTCCTGTGAAAGCTCCAGTGAGAGCACTCAGGATGAGACAATGTGTGTGTTTGCGTGTGTGTGACTCTGAGTTAATCAGCATCTGTATCTGTAACTGTATGTTTGTTTGTGTGTGTTTGAATCAGCATCAGCATGTGCTGTAATATAGGGGTATGTGTGTGTGTGTGTGTGTGTTTTCTAGTTTGCAGCATTTTCTCAGTAGTGTGTGTTTGCATAGTAGTTTAAATTTTGAGTTTTCCTTTACATGTACACATTTGAGTTGATTGCATGTGTCTTCATGTGTGTTCTAATTTGTTCTTTGTGTGTGTGTGTGTGTGTGTGTGTGTGTGTGTGTGTGTGTGTGTGTGTGTGTGTGTGTGTGTGTGTGTGTGTGTGTTTGCATGCATGTGTTTATGTTTGTGAGTTTGCACACAAACACTTCTCCTCTGTGTTTGTGAATATGTTTGCATGGACGTGTGTGTGTGTGTGTCCTCACAGGCTTCCTGTCATTCTGCAGGCTGCCACTGAAAGGCTAGTGCGTCCGGCACCAGTGTGTGTCCAGCGGAAGAGGAGGAAGTCTCCCTATCTAAATTGCCTTGCCCCTGTCCTCCCACTCCTCCTTATCCCCTAACCTGGAGCAGCAGTGCCTCTTTGACTTCTCACCTTTGACCTCTCCGAGCCCAGGCCCTGACCTAGCAGTTACAGGCCTGAAACCAGGGAGTGGAGTGCCAAGGAGTGGAGACTGCAGAGTGGATAGTGGGGGGGGGCATAAAGAAAAGAAGAGGAGGCAGAGGCAGGGCAAGGAGAATGGAGAGAGCAAGAGTGAGCAAGAGAGAGAGCGACGGTGAGAAAGTAAGTGGGACAGGATGACGAGGGCAGCCTGGGGCAAGCTGCAGGTGGATCCTGTGAGTGTGTTTGTGTGTGTGTGCGTGTGTGTGCATGTGTGTGTGTGTGTGTGTGTGTGTGTTGGACATGCTTGTGTCGTTGCTTGTGTGCAAGAGAGGTACACTGGGTATGTTTAAAAGAGTGTGAGTGAGTGTGTGTGTATGTATGTGTGTGTAGTATATATACTGCGCCTATACCTCCCAGTAGCCAGTGGTAGTACATAAAGCATGACAGAGACTGATGAGAAGGTGAACAGGGAGAGAGAGAGAGAGAGAAAGAAAGAAGGCGGGGGAGATAGTTGAAGCGATAGGGAGGAGGCCACAGGAAGAGGTTGCCCTTGCTTCCTGTTGCAGGTCGAGGCACGGGAATCAGGGGTGAGGCCTCCAACACAGGCCTGTGGTCACCCAGGTTAATGGCTGTTACACAACGGCAGCCATGGGAAACAGCAGGAAGCCTGCACTGGCTGGGACTTTGCGCTGTGGGTGGGCACCACAGCACCGATAAACCTGGCACACCTGGCACACGACCAACTCGGGTAAATCGCCCTTTACATTTAAAATAATATTTCTGGTTGCAATATGTACAATATAATACATACCACTCAACAATAATATAACATTATTTCACTTAATCTTAACATTCACTCAAAAAAAATATAAAAAAAAAATTCAAATATTATCAGCTTTACAAGCTACAAAACAAATGTTTCTGGGACTGGTAAGAATTTCACTGAAGGTATTTTAAAGGAGTGTTTCAAGAGGACAAATGCGACAGTATAATGTCATTTACTGATTTATGAGTCATTTTTATGAAGGGTCCCATGGGGGAGTGTTTATCATCAGGATGGCGCTAGCAGTCTTCCTGGAGAATAAATCCTCCAGTGGCAAAGGTCACTGCTGCATATTAGCATCCCTCTAATTTACTCTTCGATCCCTCTCACAAAGACAAAATGGAGCTTCTCAGGAACATCTCACGATCATTCTTCACAGAAAAGAATGAGCCGGAAATCATCTTTAATCCCCCACCAACATCTTCCAACATACACACAGAAGCACATACACTTACACGCACACACGCACTAACACACGGCCATATTAGCCTTGTGCTTTAATGTCTCAATCTCTGGAGATTAAGAGGCTAATCAAAACCTTGTCTGCACTAATGGGGGGAAATTGAAAGATAGATATTGCGCTTTGCACAGCTGATTAAACAGCAGAGTAGTGTGAAAATCCTTCACTCTTCGCATTAGCCTAACCAGGTTTGTCATGTGCTAACGACCATGAGCCTGTCTGGCAGAAGGACCTGCCAGCAGGGTGTTTAGGCAAGACAAGACTGTATCTCCTCTTCCTCATGGGCACGGTCTGGGGTGATGTGGTGTCCTGATGTGTACATTATTAATGTGTCCGTGTGTGTGTGTGTGTGTGTGTGTACATGTGTATTTGCATTGAAGTGCATCTCATTAGGATATAGCTCCAGCATAATGTATAGAACACAATATCAGAGACCATTAGGGAGGAGACAAATATTAAAATGGGGGAAAAAATGGGAGAATCCCTAATACTAAACATGGGTTATGTACTGTATGTGTCTGTGCGCATCTGTGTGTGTGTGTGTGTGTGTGTGTTGGGGGCTCCAGGGTTAAGTTCTTCTTCCAAGTGACAGCGCTATAAGAAATCACTTCAAGCACACAAGCAGAGACACTGCACCATGCCATCACCCCACCCCCCAACCAACACACACACACAGCAAATGAGACACTCCGGATCACATCCATCCCTCACTTAGTCGGTCTGACCCACCAAAGTCACTCAAACTCCCAGAGGTGAACCACTCTGAGCCACGCACAGTATGAGTTACATCAGAGAAGGGGGGAATGCTAGCTGGCCTGGCCTCAAGCCAAAGAAGGGATGTGAGTATGAGGGGGTGAAAGGGAGAAAGCAAATAAAAACATCAATATCAATCCATCCTCCAAAGAGTTCCTGTACAGGCTACTACTGCTCCAGAAGGCCTCATGGTAAACTCATAGTGTCAGACTCAATGGAGAGCAAAGTCAGAATAGAGAACAAACAGGAACAACATACATACAGAGAGAGAGAGTAAGTGTAAGTGAGTATTTTATTTCAATGGCTACTGCAAGTTCTTCAGACAAAGAAAGAAAAAAAGCATGAAAAGAAAGAAAGAAAGAGTGAACAGGTTAAAGAGTCATAAACACAAACAAATGTGTCTACACACAAACACCACACTACTGCTTGGGGTGTCATCACTAACGTTTATGTTTGATTAAAGACCATGTTGAGCTTGTCTCTCCTCTGTGAGATGCCCACAATTACCAGGTAAAATCACCACACAAGTTTCAAATTTCAAGTTTCAAGTTTATTGTTGCATCTCAAATTATATTTCCATATAACACAAAAGTCTTAGGTCCCCTCTCCCTCATGACCTGATATACAATAAATGCTTAAATAAATAGGTGTGTGTGATGAGAGATTATTTCTGTTACATTTTTCTTTTCAAACGCAAAAATAAATTTAATTAGCTTTTCACAGCCTGACACAGGTGTTATAAGCCTGTTTATACCCCACCCTCCACCCTGCATTCCCCTCACACACAGATACACACACACATCAGTGTCAGGGGGGTGACTGTGTTAACCACGCGGGGATAAGGGTGAGGAGCAGTTCGTCAATAAGCACTTTCAGATCAGCACAAACAGACGCAGCACGCTGGGTGAGAAGAACGTCTGTTTGTGTGTGTGTGTGTGTGTGCGGGTGTGTGTGTTTGGGATAGGAGACTGTGGTAAAAGGCCACGAAGATGGCAGGAGATGGTGGGTGTAAAGAGGGAGGTGTGTGTGTGTGTGTGTGTGTGTGTGTGCGCACGTGTGTATTGGGGTTGGGGAAGGTGTCAGGCGGGTATTCACAAGCTGGCACAGAGAGTCTGAGGGAGTTGGGGGAGGAGAGAGAGAGCGAGAGAGGAAAAGAGCGTAAGAGAGACAGCAAGAGAAGGAGAGAGCACTAGAGAGAGAGAGAGGCAACAGAAGCCTATTCAGTGTGGCGGAACTTCTCCCGTCTCAGCACGTTCGCTTTCTGTCACACTCTTCATTAACTTCATTAACAGATGAGCAGCGGTGATTAGGAGCCGCTTCCCGCTGATTCAGCTCCAACACCCCCACACCGTATCCCCACCACCCCCACATACACACACACACACACACACACACACACACATTATACCCCCAACCACACACACACACACACACACACACACACACATACGCCACAGACACACACACACACACACGCCACAGACACACACACACACACACATACGCCACAGACACACACACACACACACACACACACACACACACACATACCCCACAGACACACACACACACACACACACACACCATACCCCCAACCACACACACACACACACACCATACCCCCAACCACACACACACACACACACACACACCATACCCCCAACCACACACACACACACACACACACACACACACCATACCCCCAACCACACACACACACACACAGACACACACCATACCCCCAACCACACACACATACATCATACCCCCAACCACACACACACACACACACAGACACACACCATACCCCCAACCACACACACACTCACACACAACCATACCCCCAAACACACACACACACACACAGACACACACCATACCCCCAACCACACACACACACACACACACACCACACACACACACACACACACACACACACACACACACACACACACAACCATACCCCCAACCACACACACACACACACACAGACACACACCATACACCCAACCACACACACACACATACATACAACTCTTCTTCCTCTCCATGCTGATGTTCTCTCCTCCACCGCGCTCCACTCTGCTCCCTCGCTTGCACACTCGTTCACTTGTCCTCCTCACATCTCACACAAGGGAGTTGTTGGACCACGGTGCCAGCTGACGCCCCACATCACATAAACCCACAGACCTACACACGTGCACACTCTCTCTCACACACACACACATACATACACACACACACACACACTCTCTCACACACACACACACACACACACACACATATCTGTCAAACACACCTATACCTTTATTTATTTATTTATGACGACTCTTGAACACACTCATGCTCATAAGAGACAATGCATTTACATAGCGCTGAGAGGTTTGTAGACAACTGATAAATGTGGTATACTGGTAAATGTGTGTGTTATTACTGTCACATCAAACAACAGAACTTTTAGCATTACAGTAAGCAACCCTGTGTCTCAGTCGGTGTATGTGTGTGTGTGTGTGTGTGTGTGTGTGTGTGTGTGTGTGTGTGTGTGTGTGTGTGTGTGTGTGTGTGTGTGCCCTGGTCCTCTCCCAGAGCACACTCACACACTAGGCCTCCTGCAGCCAAAGGGGAGGGGGTAATGAGCGTCCAATTAGTACTGCAATTAACGCCATTACGCAACATAAAGCCAGAGAGAAGAGAAGAGACACTACAGTACGTACTTCACCTTACCCCCTCACTCTCTTTCTCTCTCTCACCCTACGTCTTGCCAACCTCTCTGTCAGCTTATTTCAAAGTCCCCACTCTCAAATATTTAACTGATAGCTAATTACTGGATTAAGTTAAGAACAGAAATGCACTTAAAGTATTGCTGATTTACAAATAAGGCATCATTAACTCAATCAATCTGTAAATAATCTGTAAATAACTAATCACTGTTTTATTATTTGTGATAATGAAAAAAAATCAGAACAAGATTTTACATTACATATATATTTACTGCTGTTACATGACTTAATACATTTGCTGTCCTTGAGTGACACCCAGTAGGTTGTGTTGGAGTGTTGGAGTGAGCCCTGGGTCTAAATACTAAAGACTGGGCTTGACTGATAATGGGAGATAAATGATGGAACAAAAGACCTCTCAGGTTTCCTTCAGTCCTGCCCGAGATCTAAGACACTCATCCCTCTTTTTGTTTTTTTTCTTCTTCTTCTTCTTCTTCTTCTTCTCTTTCTTCCTCCTCTTCTTCTTGGCTTAACGGAAGCAACAACAACAACAACAACAACAAAAGGCCTTTTAAAAAATGCATAAAATGCAGGGTCTCTCCCAGACAAAGCACAGTGGCTCGGTATAAAAAGGGACCCTGGCGCTCTCCGTCTCTTTCTCCCCTCCTCCCTGAGCCACCCCCCACCCTCCTGCTTCTTCTTATGTTGTTGTTGTTGTGTCGCTTTGAGTTGCATCATGAGATTAATGACCTGTCACCAGAGTATGAGAAACGGCAGAACATTTAGGCATGTGTGTGTGTGTGTGTATGTGTGCGTGTGCGTGCGTGTATGTGTGTGTGCATGACAGGAGCATGTGTATGTGTGAGTGTGTGTGTGTGTGTGTATGTGTGCATGCGTGTATATGTGCCTGTGTGCACCTGGTTTGTGCTTGTGCATGTCTCCATATGTGTGCGTGTGTTTGTGTGTGTAGGTGTGGCAGTGGCCTCGGGTTCCCAGGATGTGTCTTGTGCATGACGGCTTACACAGGGCGCTCCCCTATGAATTATTGAGCACGGCCCCCTCAGCCTCGGCCTCCTCGCCCTACTAAATAAAAGTCCTCTTTCAGCCACTGTGTTTTCATCTGCCTGTGTGCATGTGTGTGTGCCAGGTGAGAGACTGTTTGAAGCACAGCACAGCCTTGTTAGTCGTCTGAACTAAAACCTCACCTCACGGCACATGCAGTGTTTTCACAAATTAATTTCACCACTCACATCTTTCAAGCTCGCTTTCTCTACCTTTCTTAAGGACTCTTTTGTCTTTCTTTCTCCCTAACATTGTTACTCTCTTTCTTTTTCTCCCTCTAACCCCCTCTGTCTCATTCACTTTCGCTCACTTTCTGTTTTCCTTTATGCTCTCTTTTCTTTTTCTCCCTCTGTCTAACTTTTTCTCTCCACCTCTCCCATATACCCATATTTTATCCCCCTTTTACCCCCCCTTTCCCTCCAAATACCTCTCCTGCTCCCATCTCTCTGTCTGTCTCTCTCTCCCTTAGCCTCTATTTCTTTTCTCATCTCTCACTCCCTTTCCATCACCCTCCATCCCCCCATTCAGTAGAAGGGGTCCTGCCATCTGGCTAAGTGTCAAATAATATCATTTCATTTGTTACGTGATTAAACGGATGTTCCTCACTCAAAATGAAGAGCCTGACGGAGAAACACGGTGAGGCCGTCATAACCCCCTCTCCCTACCCCTCCACGTTCCTCACCTCTCAACATGATCCCATCAATTTACACCTTTTCCTGTTATTTTTGGAGAGGGGTAGAAAGCAGTGATTGACATTTGCTGATGCCTTGCCCCAGGGATCGGGGTGTTAGTGCCTCACAGGCTGAAATTCATAGCCATGTTTTGATCAAATAGGAGGAACTACAAATCTTTCTGGAACTTTCTCTTCTTAAAATTAGGGATGGGAAGACAGAAAGAGGAGGGGAAGACTGATTGTCTCTGGGGGAAGTCAGAGTCTGTCTCCCTGGTGCTCATCACGCGGATCCAGGACTAACAGATCACTCTGTCCCGCTCATTCTTTAACATAATCAACTAGCTTTCGTATTCACAGTGACACCAAACAAAGAACCATTGGAGAGGCAACATGACAAGTTCCAGCATGCTGGTGCTGTTGGAAGCATGCGTCTGAAGCCAATTTATTCAAATTATAAACTAGGCTCATACAACAAGCCATCACACAACACACACACACACATATACACATACACACAAACACAAACATATGCACCATAAGAACAATCTCCTGTCCCTTTCATTTATATTTTATGTCCCTTTTATGTCTCTTCCTCTCTCTCTCTCTCTCTGTCTCCTTCTTCAAGATAGTTTCGTGAAAGTTAACTCAACTCCTATGGAACATTTTGAGACAGCGGGGCACAGCAGGACCGTACAAAGTAGCAGGAGTAGCGGGACAAGGAAGAAGAGCAGGAGGAAGAAGAACAGTCCTGTCGTCTTTTCCTCATTTGTACCAGCTCGACGTTTCATGAATAAGAGGCGCAGCTAAACGCGGCGCATAATTTGTACTTTTAATGACACAGACTTCTATTTTCCTGACACGGCTTAATCAATAATCCACGCCGTAGCTGCCAGAGCCCGCCACTCGCATTTTATTCATTTTGAACAAGCGCGCTAACTAGGCGTCTGCTATCGAGATGCTTTTCACACTGGGTAATAGGCAGTCGGGATTGATAGGTTCATTCGTAACACACTCTAACCCCCATCCTTCTCTTCCTCCCTCTGTCTCTTTCTCTCTCCCTTTATCGCTCTCTCTCTCTCTCTCTGTCTCCACACACACTCTCACTCACTCATCTTCTATCTCTCTGTCACAAGGTGATTTAAGAAGGACTCTGGAACATTCTGTCATTCTCATTTGGGCAGGAGAAGAAGAGGAATGACAGAAATAAATAGACAGACCAAAAAAGAGAGAGAGACACACGAGAGGGAAGACAGTTAGACAGACAGACAGGCCAACAGAAAAACAGGCAGATAGATAGATAGATAGATAGATAGATAGATAGATAGATAGATAGATAGATAGATAGATAGATAGATAGATAGATAGATAGATAGATAGATAGATAGATAGATACTTGAACACACTCTCCTGTAATTATGTACATTCATTTTAGGCTAGAAGGTGATTACATCATATCTGTCAATAAAATCACTGGTCCTGACAGAGTCACTATTGTTATGCAGTAAAGGACTTTGGATGACCTTACAGTGGACCGGTGGACAAGTAGGTGACCTCTGGTGATGTTTATGACAGCATTAATGCAAAACAGCATGAATTGTAAATGACTTTCATAAATACAATTTTGTGGTTACCAGCTAAACAATGCCCTTGAGGTCTCCGCCTCAATGCCAGCATAGAAATCTCAATTGTGAGAGTGTAAAGAACATCCCATGCTGAGAATGCTAAGCAACAATACACAACATTAGTGAAGTATTCAGAAGTAATGTGTAGACATTTGGTAGTCTCAACATACTAATTAGCTATTTAAATGTAATGATTTGTTTTGAACTGGTTTAGCTAAGCTTTGGTGCTTAAAGCTTTTCGATAAGTTGGTCTCATTAGCCTTGAAATCTGGCAACAGACACACATACACACACACACACACACACACCCCCCCCACACACACACACATCTGAGTACCACTGCGCATATGGAATACATTAAGCGATCACCCTCTCCAATCTGTCACCCAGGCAGGGAGAGGATGAGGGCCTACGATCAATCCTCTACTGAGCGCGTTCAGAATGAGATCACCCCAGCAGACAGCCACACTGAAGCCTCGCCATGGCAACGTCCCAGAAAAACAAGCCTATTTGCATGTATGGAAATAAAGAACAGACACGTCAAATATGTGATCTATGCTGCTGTTTAATAGGTGTGCTAATTAGCAGTAGTCTTGCTAAAGTTTGTGTGGTGGCTTTATTCCACCCCTGACTACTTTGTACCAGTCTCTCTCTCTCTGCTCTATCTTATGTTATGATCAGTGGCATTGTGTCCATCAAAGACAATTTTTTACACCTGCATCTTCCTTAAAAATAAACCTCTATATTATGCTACCTAATGTACCCTAACTGCCCACCAACAGCCTTGCACAGCACCGCTCCAGACTCCAGGTCATGACACACAACATATGGAGAGAAGATTACAAGATACAGGGGTTCTAAGGCATTAGTAACCAAAATCATGATGATTTTATATGTCCCAAAGACTGCATAGTCTGTTATGGTCTACAATGAAGTGATAGTTTGTAATATAGAGCATAGTAATGGTTATAGAACAGCTCTTTTTACAGGCCATTAGCATGTACTGTATCCTCCTTGTGGGAACTGTTGTAATGCATTTCAGACATTTACATCTTCCCACTTCTATTACACTATCACAACTCAGAAGACTACCAGAAAATGCACAATGGAGCCCCATTCAGAGACAGGTTCTACTTGTTAATTTGGGTGCAAATCCATCTACATCAGCATTCAGAATAGGTCATATTCAACTTCAAGGTTGTCAGGAATGCTGCATTATCACTATGATCCATAACAGGAGGTGCAGGAGCACAGATACATACATGAACTCCTGAGGCAGGATCAGACCTAGGCCTGGTCTGGGCCTTATCTCAGCCCATACCAGTGTACACGAACATGAGCACAGATTTGGAGTTCAACTGTCAGCTTCTATTAGGTCTCTTATGATCACGATGTACTGATAAGTGTATGTGGGCTCTTGAACTTTAACTCCAAACCCGAATGAGCAACCACACACAAATACTATATATACACTCATACACTAAACTCTCCTTCTTTCACACACACACACACACACACACACACACACACACACACACACACACACACACACACACACACACACACACACACACACACACACACATCCAACGCCAAGCCTAGTAAATCAGCCTTGCTGAACTCTTTGGATGTGCTGCCTTCTGTGGTAGCATCTCCATTAATACTGTTCTTCTCCCACACTACTACTACAGTGCTTCCAAAAAAGAACTAACGTCTTGGCAAAACTACAGCAACCTCTGGAGGAGTCGGCGGGGCCAATTAAATGGAAATGGATGCGCTTCTGGACCGTCCGCAAGCTCCAGCACTCAGCGCAACGCTTACCGTGATCTACGGCCTGGGAGACTATCATTACAACTTTACATGAATGGGAACCAGCAGCTGCAGTTTAAAGAGAAGCTTCTGAACGGCTGATGCTACCACGGTGCAAAAACACACATAAAGAAAGTGGAGTTTTTTTGTGGACAAGAGGAGGCAGGGGAGTGAGGGGGAGGAAGAAAAAAGTGAGGAGGAAAAGAAGAGAAAAAAATATGATGTACGTTTACAAAATGTTCCTCCTGTTCGTCCTGGCTTCCTGTAATGCTCTGCACGTGCCTGGTGTGGCCTTGCGGTGTGATGTGATGCAACAAGCACCCCTCCACTTATCTGCCATTATCCTCGGTGATGACGACGATCACGGGGATCTGCTTCATAAGCAGGAATAAAGATTGACACTAAACTGCCTTCCCCTGCTTTTCCGGTGACTAATTGTCACAAGAACAGCAGCAGGAGAATTTTTTTTTTTATCATTTTGGGGTTTTAGAGGGGGTGTGAGAGACAAAAAAAAAACTTGGAAACAGAAACCTACTCTCAAACACTCAAATACACATGCCACAAACACACATACACACACATACTAAAGACCCCTCCTCCTCCTCCTCCTCCACATGTTGTGTTTTTATTTTTCATTCTTTTTTTTCCACTGTGTTGGTACGCTCACACATGCAGGAGGCCAAACCACAGACGAGCAGTTCGCTCTCTGGGGTCTGACACCGATCAGCGGCTTTTGAGTCAGGGGGTAGATGAGGTCATAGAAGCCTGGGCGGGGTGGGTAAGGGGGGAATAATCACCAGCGTATGTGGGGAGAGAAAAACATGTCAACCACACTGGTGATGTTTCATGCATGTCTTCCCCTTCTCTCTCCCTGTTTCCATTCAGCGTTCCGTCGCTCGTCTCCTGTTTCCCTCGGCTGACAAGAGGCACACACCTCTCCTCTGACGCCGGTACTCTTTACAGTGCAGACTCACAGGGAGCCCTACAGTACAAGGAAGCCGATGAGTGTCAAGATGAACTCAGAGGATAGTGAGTGAAGGTGCGTGTGTGTGTGGATTGGTGGCTAAACATCATACAAGGATGATGAGAAAGTCAGTGAACCGCAAACAAAGGTGTGTGTGTGTGGTAGTGTTTGTGTATTGATGACTAGCTGATGGTCATATGAGTATGAACAAGAACTCAGTGAAGGTGTAGTAGTGTGTGTGTGGTGTGTGTTCATGTCCTGTGTGTGTGTGTGTGTGTGTGTGTGTGTGAGAATAGTATGAATAGTGTGAATAGGTGGGTGGGTGGGTGTTACCACAAGAGACAGAATACTGAGCATAACAAGGACAAGTTGGATGGTTTAAAAAGCCACCAAGCGTTTGCCTTTAAAACTAACAATGACATGAGCAGGGCATGAGCAGGGCTCTGATGAGATCAGAGGCGAGACGCAGTGTTGAAGCGCCTAACCAGACCCCTCTGAGAGGGGACACCAGGCACAGTCAATCAATACACGGCCCCGCACAGATACTACCTGTCAGCGGCCCTGAGCAAAATGGATGCCTAGGAAAGCCATAACTATGATAAATCTACTCCCCTGTTTTGTGGACTGGCTCCCCTTCAATACACCCCTCCCTCAACTCTCCCACACACACACACACACACACACACACACTACTCCAGTGCGCTCACTCTCACTCTCTTGGTTCCCTTAAGCAACCGCCTACTACTCCGCCCTCCACCTCCAACATTCATTCCTTTTCCAGCAACGTCTCACACACACACACATACACACACACACAACCCCTTCTACATACACACACATAAGCACCCCACGCCCTCCAGCGCCACACACACACCCCATCTTTGACTAATGTATGCGGTAAAGCTCCCAGCCACCACTTCACTCACCAGCGTGCCACCGCCCCGATCGACCAATCAATCTCACCGTCGACGACGGGGAAGGCGCATTAAAATAAATTTGTCACTGTAAGTTTATGAAATATTGATGGTGTGGCGAGGCACGGGTGTGAAACTGGAAGGACAGGAGGAGAGAGAAGGGATGCAAAATAAAAATAAGAACTAGAAGGGGGAATGGAGGACAATACAACACACCAAAAGAAGGCCAAGGAGGTGATTCTTACTGGCTGGGATCAACTGGACAATGGAGAGGGGTCCTAGTCAACATCTGCTCTTTCTCACTTTGGCTGTTCACACATAGTATGACCAAAACAAACATTTCTTATTTTTAAGATTTTTTTTTCTTTTGAGGCAGCTGCTCTCATCTAAAGTGACATAAGGCTAGTGCTTCTTCTCCAAAGAAAAATAGTAGAGTCCATTTGAAACATTGTTATGTGTTGTCTGTGGCTTGTATGCAAGCTTTTATAAATATAGACAAAATGAATGTTAAGCATATACAGAAGGCTTTGTCCATATTTGACATTTACATAATAATTCCATAGGACCTGAACAAAAACCTGACCACAACCTTCATGTTAGTTACTTTGCAACCAGTTAGGTGACAGGAACACATTACAGATACAGTAACTAACTGATAAAAAGAACAAAACCAATTCACCAAGGATCTGAGTGGGAATAGACAATGACAATTCTTACACTAAAGATGCACACAAGTGATAACCCAAAAACAAAACAAAACAAAACAAAACAAAACACAGAGGAACATTGTCCCAAAAGACACTTCATTTCTTCTTATCCTCATGAAATAACTCAAACTCAGTAGTTTCTCTTCAGGAACAACCTGTCTGCTGCACAAACACTGCTGCATCTGAGTCATGACGAAACACTACGGCTCTGACTAATTCTCTATGACAATATTTAATGACTTTCCCACTCAAATCAGATCAAACTATTACAAAAAATTACAACATATGAAACAGAGGCTGCACGAACAGCTACAACTACGACTAATCTGATGAGTCGCCATCTATCACCGGTTACCTCACAGCATTGGTAAATGTCCATGAGAATGTTTTGAAACAAGTTCACACGGACGAACGCCAGCTCTCTCTGAGTAAGAACACGCGAGTGACCATTGATGTTTACACCACGCCGACACGGACCCCTGCATAGTCACAGAGGCGCAGCAGCAGCGAGCTTAGCTAATAATGACTCGCTGTGATTCAGAGCCCAGGAGAGGAGCGCTTGGACGCCATCGCCTAGCCGCTCGCCCTGGGGACGCTACAAGCACACTCACCACTACGCAGCTGGGATGAGGCCTGTGCCAGGGAAGTCCTACTGTTGCAGCAGAAAATAGAACTCGGGGATATTTCTTCCATTCATCATCTCCAGCAAAATGAATGGCCCCAAACAAGTGACTGATAACATCCTTTGTGGATATGCAGTGCTGGGCACAGTACTTTGTATGCATTCAATAGTTGTTGGGGTTTTTAAAGTATTTAATTAATTATTGCAAAAAGAAAACAAAGACACACTCATCTGGCTACAAGCTTTGCTGAGGTGCTGGAGTTTAGACTCAACAAAGTAAAAAAAAAAGAAAGAAAAACTGCAAGTTTTTGGTCAAAGGTCCACCTTGGGCAGATCGTAAACTTGCACAGATTTGAGTGCAGTGTGTGTGCTTTTCTTGTATTCAATTAATTTCTCAACAAATATTTTTTTTATATAGCTCTACATGCTAGGAGATGTCCTGGCATTTAGGGTTAAGGTTAGTCACATAGAACAGTATGTGCTTGGACCATTGTGAGTGCCTGCCACTAACAGCCTTGATTACTCAAGCTGAGTGTATTTGACCAGCTTATGTGCTGTGTGTGATTTGCGTATCTTGCCCTACGGTGGGACGTTGAGCAATGTGTTTAGTTCCTGTGTGTGGATGGCACCAAAAGATCCCTCTTGTTCTTGGCTATCATGTTCTCACTGTGGCTGGCATGAAGTCATTGTACGACTGGGTGAATCAGTGTCTGTACAAAACACTGTCTGTTTTCCCCTTCAATAAATGCTCCATGTCTCGTTAAAATCATTCCTGTCAGGTCAATGTTACACAGGAATTTTTTACAACATCTGAATGGCATGTAGGTGTTTGGGTGAAGTGAGGTGGATAGGGGTCTTTTTAGGACAAGGGGATGTCTTTTTTTTCTGTCAGCGTTATTTACTTAAACATTTAGTCATTTAAGAGGCATTTTTTAAAATCCAAAGCCATTTCCAGCAGAGCCATATTTATGGCATGGTGCTTGTGCTCTATCAGCGGTGAACCGGTGACCTTGGCTCCCTGCGAGCAGTCTGTTCGCCGTGCAGCCCTCCGAGGACTAGCAGGAGGAATTCCAGAGAGGGAGAAGGAGGGCCAGAGCCAAATTTCCAGACACTCATCTGTAATAAAGTGTCAGTCAGCCTCCCAAAGAGAAGCATGATCTGATGCTCCACACACATTGTCTCTCTGGATCTGTGCGGGCTACAGGCACACACACACACACACACACACACACACACACACACACACACACACACATAAAGTACATGCACAAACACACAGGACACACTCAGACACAAAATACAGACATTCTCTCTCTCTCACACACACACACACACACACACACAAACACACTACAAAGGCATGGACGCAGTTGCATTCATACACAAGCACACACATTTTCGTACATACACACACACACACACACACACACACACAAGGCTTTGCAGCAGCTGATGCGCAGACAACGCCAAACCACAATTTACAGCCAGGCCGACTTTAATTGAGGGTTCCTTATTTATCTATTTATTTTGACAAGCACATTTTCCTTTCCAAAGGTGCACATCCGTTCAGATGAGGGTGAGATTGAGACCAGGCAAGGGAGGCAGTTCAACTCTAACTCAAGACAAGAACCCTTACCAGATGACTCTGGGCCGGGGCCTGGGTGAGATCAGCTACAGTTTGGAAAGGTGGGAGGGTGTGTGTGTGTGTGTCTGGGGGGGAGGGGGGGGGCAGAGTGAATGAAGAGAGAAGAGCATAATGTGGGAATGGAGAAAAGAGAGGGAAATAAAAAGAGAAAGAGAAACAGATGGAAAAGAAGATACATAAAGATATTCAGTCACAGTTATTCCCATATTAATTCATTTCAAGGGTCATATCTATGACTTTAATGCGGTACAGTTTCACATAGATGATCTCATGTAAAACAAGATCCCTGACTTACAACAGTCAGACAGC
>JAIFZK010000005.1:10652500-10665000 GCA_027481765.1 Tenualosa thibaudeaui
GGCCCAGGCGACTGATGCGTGTGCGGTATGTCATTGATAAATGGGGAGCTGGTTAAAATCTTTTTAATAACCTGCAGAGAGGGGCCCCTTCTCACACTAGAGGAGAGAGACAGAGAGAGAGAGAGAGAGGAAGGGAGAATTAAAGACAGAGGTAGAGACAGAGACTGAAAGGAACAGAGGAAAGGGGAAGGGGAAGAGAGAGAGAAAGGGGAGAGGAAAGAAGAGGGAACAAGGTAGGGAGAGAGGGATAGTGAGACAGAGAAAACACAGAGAGAAAGAGAAAGAGAGAGAGGGAAGCAAATCTACATACCTGTAAATGAGCCCCATGGAGCAGGCAGGCCTGCCCACACCCACCTCACCTCACCTCACTTGACTGCTCTTCCTCAGGCAGTGCGGAGTGGGAGGAAGGCCAGCGAGACACCCACCTCTCTAGAGAGGCCCTCCATTCCACACACACACACGCGCGCGCACACACACACACACACATACACAAACACTCCCACAGTCCCACAGCGGAGCTTAAGCCCACTCTCAGGAGCATGGAGCGCAGAGACACGCAAGACTGCACAATAGGTTTGTGTGTGTGTGTGCGCGCGCGCGCGTGTGTGTGTGTGTGTGTTTGTGTGTGTGTGTTTAACAGAGAGGGAGAGAGAGAGCAAGAGAAAGAGAAGGTGGAAGATGTGTATATTCACAGGAGCATGTTACGGTGAAATGTCACACTGAATATTTTACTCAGTATTGTGGGCAATTTGTGCGTGAACATACATTTAGTCTGTGTGTATGTGTGTGTTTGTGTGTGTGTATGTGTGTGTGTGCATGTGTGTGCTTGTGTGTGTGTGTGCTTCCTCACATGGCACCTGTGGAATGCCCCTAGTTCGACCACGAAGTCAGACAGTCGGTTAGTGGGTGTGAGTCATACACACACACACACACACACACACACACACACACACACACACACACAGACAAGCATACACACAGTATCTCTGAGCCGTGACACTGGAGTGAGAGGCTGCCAGCAAGTAATGATTACCCATGAACACCCTGGGTGCGGCAGGCATGTCTGTCAGGCTGATATGCACACAGCTGATATGCTGTGTGTGTGTGTGTCATCGACAGGAAAAACACTTGCCTCAGTGCCACTGCTCCAATGCGAAACTCCCTCATGGACCTACAGTACTCAGCCGCACTCAACGGCTATCTCACTCACACTCTGTCTGTCTCTGACACACACACACACACACACACACACACAAACACAGAGAGATAAGAGATTGCAAATAAACACACTGTGGAATACACAGACAGTCATATATCCATGCACACACACACACACACACACACGTACGCATACACACACACACATACACAGCTCTGTTGGCTTTTGACAGCTGTTCTGGTTTGACACGCATACACAGATGAGGACATGCATAAACACTTGTCTCCGACGCATGCACACACAGGGCTGCTGATGGCAGTCTGACAGCAGACGAAACGAGGGGGCCGCAAGGGTTGGGTGTGGGGGACGTGATGACACCATTACAGAGAAGGTGAGATCGCAGTCCCCCTCGCTGCTCTCCCAGTGACGACAGCATCACTCCACACACACACACACACACAAAAACACACACACACATACATACACACTACGCACACACACACAGACACACACAATTTCTGTCTTTTTTGTGTCCGTCTTTCTCTCCTGCCTGTACTGCCCTCATCATTTCTCTTTTCCTAATTTCGTTTGTCTTTTCTTTCCTTTTCCCCTTTCTCTCTCTCACTCCTTCAGTGAGAGTGGGTGAAAATTGTTTAATAAAGACATTTTAAACATCTCACACATCTCCTTTCTCCCTTCTCTCTGACACTTCTTTTATCTAATTTCTCTTCTCCTTCTTTCTCATCCTACTATTTCTGTCTTCCCTCTTTCTGAGCTATTCTCTCCTGCTTTCTGTTTGTTTACATCTCCTTTCATATCTCTCTCTCTCTCTCTCACTCACTCACTCTCTCTCTCTGTCCTGATGGACTCCCAGATTCGCCTGGTAAAGAGACTGAGAGATAAGAAGAACCAGAGACTGCTTTACAGAGCCCAGCCCACAACTCCAGAACTCACTGACAACACGAGATGGGACCTGAATGTGTTAGGACATGAAAAAGAATAGCAGTTGTGGGAAAATGATTATTTTTTTATTAAATACTCATGGTAATCAGGACTTTTAATTCAACAAAATGAGTTTTTTAGAGAGACTGGTGATGTGTAGACCTCTACAGGTTTTGTTCAGTGTATCTACAAACACATATTGACCAAACAACAGCTTTACAGTGCACTGGACAACATGCAGTGTTTCTATCCAACAATCAATCCCAATTCTGTGTTCCACAGCTACACATACTGTCATGAACATGAACACACGCACACGTGCACACATTCACACACACACACGCACGCACACACACACACACGCACACACACACACACGCTTGTATGAACACACACACAAACACACATACACAGATAGAGACATACACACACAGAGACACATTCACACAGACACACACACCCTCTCACGCATTTATGCCAACACATACACAAAATTAACATGAATACACACACACCAACCAGGACACCAGAATAGGCCAACTTTCCACAGTTAGGGAGCATTACATAAATACCCATGATTACTGAAATGTTGCGGTTCAGTGTCTAAGGTTCATTTGACTTCAAAAACACATGATACACTGTGCCATGTCAACATAAAGTTCTGAAACAGAAACGGTGCATACAGTGAACTGGAACAGCCCTTTGAGCATCCACAGATGAAAATGAGCCGAGGCCTCAGACTGTGTGTGTGTGTATGTGGTCCTTCCACACACACTGAGTTCCCATGTAGAGCTGCGGTCAGATCAGTAGTGAGCCGCCACAAATATTTTCCCAGCCAAGGCTCATGGTAAAGAACATATACACACATCCTATAGATTTACAACCAGACCTTCATCCAAACATAGTATTAGAGTATGGGTGAAAGGCAAAGACAAGAGAGAGAGAGAGGGATGAAATCAGGGAGGAATCAAAGAAGAAAAGAGTGATAAAAAGTAAGAAAGGAATAAAAAGAAAGCAGATTGAAGAGAGGAAGGAACGCCATGCCCAAACCAGACTCACAAGAAGAAAATGAAAAGAAATATTATATATGACTCTTTACTGGTACAGTAAAGTAATTATTATTGTGAAGTCTCATAAAGTTGCATAAAAAATCCCAGATGTGTTGGCCCATATCAATAAAGCCTGAAGGAGTGGAATGGAGAGACAACAGAGAGAAGAGGAGAAGACCACAGACAGAAGAGGAGTGGTGGGTGAAATAAACCAGAGCTGGAAGAGAAAGAGAGAGAAGACAAGAAGGAGACGCAAAAAGAAAAGAAAATCAGGAAAGTTTTGAGAGGAACGGAGATGGAGGCCACTTAACTAGATCAGTGAAATCTGCAAAGAAAGGTAGAATGAAAGATGAGTAAAAATAGTTAAGAGAAGAGGAGGAAAGAGAGAAGTAAGGAGAAGAGGGGATAAAGAGAGGAGGAAGAAAAAGACAAAAAAGAGGAGTGATAGGGAAGAGAGGAGATACAGGGAGAAGCACAACTGGAGAAATGAGGGAAAGAACAGAGAAAGGGAAAAGGAAGAAGAGAGAACAGAGAAGAAACTAAATGTGTTTAATTCTTCAATACATCCACAACAAACTGCACATTATCTTTTAGTATATCTCTCTTGCCTGTAATATCTACATTTATTCAATGTAGGCACAAATCTATGTAGGTAGTTTCATAGACAGCTAGATATTTACTCTTTGGATTTCTGATTCCTACTTTGGCAATAGAAGTGCCAATACAGCACTCTGAACTGAGATTGAACTGAACGGAAAGGAACTGATTTGAATTGAGAATGGAAGAATCGATTACTGGAGCAAGAGAGTGAGGGAATATAAACCAATGGAGAGAAGGTAGAAGGTAGAAAAAATGGAGAATGGACAAAAGGAGAGAGAACAGCTGTAGAAAAGAGAAGGAGCGCAGGGTTGGGATGAGAGAAGGAAGAGAAGAGAAGCGTAGTCAGAGGAGGAGAGTAGAGCACCTGGGCCTGGGTCTTTGCCAGACAGATGAGAAGGAGGTGCAAGGCGAGGTGACCTCTGATGCAGCCAGGAGAAGCTGGGGCAATATCACCCCCATCCCTGTGTGTGTGTGTGTGTGTGTGTGTGTGTGTGTGTGTGTGTGTGTGTGGACAGGACAGGAGCAGAGGGGCACGGGAGAGGGCACGGCTGCCATCTCAGCGCCACCGCCCAGACTGCATGGCAGCACGCCAGACATGAGGCCAAGAGATGCCAAGGCAAAAGATGATCCTTTGTGAAGGGAGCGGTCGCTTTCACACACACTCTTACACTCTCTCTCTCTCTCTCTCTGCCTCTGTCTTGCACATACACACACAGTTTGTCTTAATTTCTTCCCTTCTCTTTAACACACATTTACTTCAACACACATACAACACACACACACACACGCAAACACACATAAACAGACTTTCTCTCTTTTTTTTTTCACGAACAATATTAACACACAGATACATATATACTTTCTCTCTCTCACTCTCTCTCTCACACACACACACTCCTCACATGATGGGCAGAGCAGAAAGGCATTAATAAATGTCCCGCCTGAAGGAACAATGGAGCAAACAGCTGCATCTGTCCGAGTGAACAAGACCAAGGGGGAAAAGAGAGTGAGCAAAAAAGAGAGAGAGAGAGAGATGGAGAGAGGGAGAGAGAGAGAGAGCGAGTTAAGAAATGAATAGTTGGGATCCCGTGACCTGTATTTGCTTTGTGGATCACAGCCTAAGTAGCACTTGCAGCCTCTCAGCATCATCATTAGGCATCAGGGGAATTAGACACAAAGACAGGGTTACGCCTGTACTTATTCATCTGAGTGTGTGTGTGTGTGTGTGTGTGTGTGTGTGTGTGTGTGTGTGTGTGTGTTTGTGTGCATGTGTGCGTGTTTGTGTGTGTGTGTGTGTGCGTCCATGGGCACATGTTTGTATGTGTTTGTGTGTTTGTGTGGAGAGCACAGAAAAAGTCATAGAGCATGCAAGACATAGACGGAGAAAGAGAAAGAGAGATATCAGAGTGTTTGTGCAGAAGAGAAAAAGAGGTAGAGTCTCTTCCACCCCATCCACACAAACCCCCTCACTCTCTCTGCACACACACACACACACACACACACACACACACACACTCTGTATCCTGCTACTCTGTCTCTCCCCTTTCCTCTCCACACCATTCTGGCATTTGTTCCACAGTCTTTGTCTGTAGCCAGTGTGCTATATAGTAATGAGATGAATATCCTTTAGTAATCATGTAAGCACCTTGTATTCACAGTTACACTTGTGTACTGTTACTCTTGTGTACAGTTACACTTGTGTACAGTTACTCTTGTGTACAGTTACTCTTGTGTACTGCTACTCTTGTGTACTGTTAAACAGTGCTGGTGGACCACAGTAAAGGCAATTTATTTTACAACATATGTAACAATAAGTAAAAATGATGGAAGAACCAAAGATGTATTTAAATTATTATGTAATCAATTTATATTTATATTTATAAATACACATCAATACACATTTATTGACATCAATGATCAGTACTGTAACAGTATATTAGTATTACAGTTAGTAAACTGACCATTAATTATACAAACAGAAATGTACCATTTTTAAATTATTTTCACATTACAATGTATATATATATTCATTTAATATTTTTACATATACCAAAGTGTAAGTGCCAAAGTCAAAGACAAAGCGGTGCTGTCAGGTTTTCCCTAAAGAGTGACAGCACTCAGATCTCTTCCTCAGTGAAACTCTTGAGTTTGGAGGGGAAAGCCAAACCCCTGCAGGGACCCCACTCAGGAAGAGCACTACAGATTTACCACATTTAAAACATATAACTAAACACAAACAGCAGTGTGGGGCAACTGGCTGGATGGAGAGATTGAAATAGTTTTTCTTAGAGAGGTGTGTATGTGTGTGTGTGTGTGTGTGTGTGTGTGTGGACTGGGGGGGGCAGAGATAAAGAGGGAGAGAGATGGGGGAAGATCAGACGAAGTGAACAATGCTCTACTCCTCAAGAGTGGGGTAGAAAAAAGAAAGAGAAATTACAGTCTAATTAAGGCTGCCCAGCTCCACTATGGCAATTAAAAAAGTACAAAGCATAGCAATTTCATTCTCCTCTCTCTCCCTCTTCCTCTCACGTTGTCTCTCCGACACCAAATTACAGTAGATGCAGGTTGCATCATGCCCTCTTTCCCTCTCTCTCTCCCCCCTTCTCTTTCCCTCTCTCTCCCTCTCTCCCTCTCTCTCTCCCCCCTTCTCTTTCCCTCTCTCTCCCTCTCTCACTCCTCCCTTCTCTTTCCCTCCCTCTCACGAAAGAAACATGATGTCTAAAGACCTTAGTAGTTGTACAGGTTAGATAAAAAAAACATGAACAAGAGCAGTGTGTGTGTGTGTGTGTGTGTGTGTGTGTGTGTGTGTGTGTGTGTGTGTGTAACTATGTGTGCATATGTAGCATGTAGTCTGTCTCAGTGAGTGTGAGTGTGCGGACATATTCATCTGTGTGTACGTGAAGAATGATTGTGTGTTTGACTGTGTATTTGTGTGCGCACTTACAGTCTGTAAGTGTGTGTGTGTGTGTGTGTGTGTGTGTGTGTGGATGTTTGTGTGTGTGTGTGTGTGTGGGTCTATATATGAATTTGTGTGTGTGTCTGTATGTGTATTAGGGGGGGCTGTGTGAGTGTGTGATTGCGTGGCGCTTTGGCAGGTAGACGGCTGTGAGTGCGGGCTGTCGGAGTGCGCTCCTGATTACACAGCGCCATTCATCAAAGTGTCACCTCCCTGACAGCCACTAATAAATATACTGCCACGCTCCCTCTCCCTTCCTCCCTCCCTCTCTCTCTCACACACACACGCACGCGCACACACACACACATGCACGCACGCACACACACACACACTCCCCGCTTGCACCTGGCAGCAGCCTCCCTCCTCTCCTCTCCTCTCCTTGCCTCGCCACCCCACTCTGCTCCTCTCAGCCTCCTCTTCTCCACTCCCCTCTGCTCGTTCTTCCTCCTTCTCCTGCTCCTCCTCCTCCTCCTCCTCCACATGCGCTCGCTCACACGGTGTTCCATTCGCAGCCTCAGCCTCATTTGCTAATTGCCGTTTCTCCCATCAATCCTGCTCCTGTCTTTTGCCGTGTCAACGGGAACTAAAATAACATTAAAATAAATAAATAAATAAATAACCACATAAGCCCCTGCGACATGGAGCCCCGACGGGCATACGCACAGGGAGTAGGTAGAGAGGCTGAGGGGGGTGGGGGGTTGGCAAGGGGGGACATGTTTAAATTGCCTCATGTGGCGTCAGGTCTGTTTTTTTTTTTTAAAGTCCTGCTTGCTAAATCTTTCTTACATTTCTTTTAACCCTACACACACACACACACACACATACAGACACAGACACACACACTCAAGCCTCCTCACTCCCCTGTATCCAGGCAGTACTTAATGAAGTCAGGTTTAATGCACTGTGCACCGGATCTCTTCCCCAAGCACTAGATTAATACATTCCTCCGCCTGACATCCCATAATAATGGGAGAGAAATGATGGCCCGTTTCACCCCCTCCTCCTCCTCCTCCTCCTCCTCCTCCTCCTCCTCCTTCCCAGCCTCTTGGCAATTGGTTACAGTGGCGACGAGAGCATCATAGCTCTCTGCTGTATAACATCTAGAATGCGACACATGTGCTCACATGTGTGTCCAGTGTTTGTGGTCAGTCCTGGCGGATGGTGGGGGATTTAGTGGAGGTCAAGGGTTAGGGTGGAGCACTCACCCCGATCCAGGGTCTTCATGGAGCTCTTGACCCTTTGTACCTAGCCAGAGGCCCTGCATGGCTGGCTATTGGAGAGTTGGGGTGGGGGGACAAGGATTGAGTCTAGTGGGGTGATGGTTGGGGGAGGGGGTAGAAAGGGGGCTGGTGGGGGTTAGGAGGTGGGCAGTCAGTCTGGAGGCAGCGGTCACATAGACTGGACCCCGACACTCTCAAGGGTGCTTGATCAGCAGCCCTTCCAAAATAATATGACTGCTCTACCATTACATCAGCCAGCATTACAGCAAATACACACACAACTATCCTGACTGGAAACAATGGGCTTCTGCAACACACATGCACACACAAACACACACACATACACACACACATACTTATATACATTCAGTGAGTACGCATACACATAAACACATTCACAAACAGCCTTGCCAGAAATAAGGGCCTCTGGGAGGTTGTACTCACAGACACACATAATCACTGTCCACTCCCTTCCACACCTGAAAGTGTACTAACAGCTTCTTCATTCTGTCAACCTAAAAAGGGCTTTAAGCCATTACTTTAAGTCTCTATAGGAAGTATGATAGCATGGAAGACTGAAAGTTTTACCATAGATTCGGGTTCTGATGTAACTAAGTGCCTTGAACATGTTTGTAAGGCGTGATATTACATGTTGTCCTGAGCACTGTGGCATGCATGTCCACACACTGAAAGAAACACAAACAATCCTCCACTCATCCAAACAGATACCGGTCCAGATACCGGTCCCTTGTGCCATGCCACACTGTGCCACTAGCCGATGCATGCTAGCCAGCCTCGCTGCGCCACTCTCGCTAGCTCTATCACTGACAGGTGTGCTGCAGTGCCCCCTGCTGGGAGACAGATGAAGCGCGTGACGCACGGTGGTCTGGCCGTGGTGCTAGCGATGGCGTCCGAGCTCACGTGCAGCCATTCCCCGGTCCCACAGCTCCGCAGGGCCAACAGATGGTGTCATGGCCGGGGGTACAGTTGAGGGAGGGGTTAGGAGGGTTAGTTTTTTTTTTGGGGGGGGGGGGGGGGTTGTAGGAGAAGAGCAGCAGCATCTGTTCTTATGCAAGCCAGACAGCAGCGCCCCCTAGCGTATTCTGCCTTGCTAACCCAACACAAACACTGTAATGTTAAGTGCACTTTACCCATCTTTACCCATCATTTATATTAAAACACATAGTTTAGCCCTGTTGTTCCTGGTCAAGTCCTGTCAGTAGGGAAAAGAATGAGAAAATTTGGTTCACGAGCGAACCTACAGCTGATACAAACTGAATGGGGACAGAAAATAATTTTGTTTCATTTTCCTTGGCCCCATCCAGTTAGCGTGAGCTGGCGGTTCACTATTTAGGCTGTGAGTGTTGCACCGAATTTTCTCATTCTTTTTTTAACTGACAGCACCCTGAAAGCAACCTGAAACAACACGGCTATGGCTGGAAGTACTTCAGACTATCACTTTAAGGCCTCAGGTATTATCTACAGCACATAAACCTCTTGTCATAAACCCTCTGTCAATCACCCACAACCCCAGCAGTTTGGATATGCTGGTAGGCACCCTTCTCACCTATTTTACATAACAGAGAGGGATGATACAATAACACATCCATCAACATTTGGAGCCCGTTTAAGCTGTTTCAAGTAGAACTCAGATGAAAAGGCAAGAAACACAATTTTGGCCTGTTTACATGAATACATATGTCTGTTTTGAATCTTTTAATGCCAAGTCAAGCCAAAGTCAAGTCAATCCAAATGTCTCTGCAAACCGCATATAAAAACAACAGATGTTGACTGAAGTACAGCAGAGTCAAGATCAATCAATCCAAGCTTATGACCATCAGTGAATAAAAGGGAAATTAAAGACAAATAGAGACAAAGGGAGGAAAGAATAGGACAACAGTAAACAAAGGACAGGACATAACATGCATGAGAAATACGGACAATGGAAAAAGGCAGAGGCTGGGAGAACGTTTGGGTTTGAAGATGGGCTTTAAAAGTGTCAAGAGTTAGGGACAAGAATACAAAGGAGTTAATGCTTTCATGCACACGTACACACCTTAAAACAGACACACACACACACACATACACAGAGAGAGAGAGAGACAGAGAGACACAAACACAGACACACACACACACACATAGAACTACTCATTCACAAACATAAACACACACACACACACACACACACACACAAATAAAATGCAGAGCCGGGCTCTTGAGTTCAATTCAGCACTGGCTTTGCAGCTTGGAGCTGCAGTGGGGATGCAGAGGGCCGTGGTGCCGCTTCAAAAGGGATTTCCCCCCAATCACATCTCCCATTAGTCCTGTACCTCATCTGTTCCTCGCTCCTCCACAGCTGCACCTGTCTGAGCTGCACACACACACACACACACACACACGCATACGCACACGCCTCCCTTCCCTCTCTGTGCTGCCGATCTGATTAGTGGACCACGCTACCGCTGACAGTGAAGAAGACCCTCACTAACCACTCACTGCTTTCTGTGTCTTGGCTGACCCATGAACTTTGATCTCTGACCCACCCGGGGTAGATTTCCCATGTTCAACCTGCACTCCCCTGCCTTCCCCAATTCCCCACCTACCTTATTCTACACAGACACACACACACACACATGCACACACACACACAAACACACACACACACAAACACACACTGACACACCGACTCCCTATGTCTCTTGTTATGCCCAGTTTCCACAGTCCCAGCTTCCCATTGCCACCAGACTCTCTGCCCTCTCCATTTCTAGTCTACTACTGGTCAATCCACCTCCCTCCCCAACTCTATCTCATAAGAATGGGAAAAGTCATACAAAGCCATGTGAATGTTTGTTCACTGAATACAACTACAAATATAAAGCATGTTAGCGAGATCAAATGGAAAAGTGTTACAGTCTGAAGTAGACAACAAAGAAACAAGCATCCCAACAATTATATCAGCTGGCTCATGGAAAATTGGCCCCACTAAATGGCTGAATATGCAATGTCACTTTTGAATTCATATTGGTTGTCCATGAGTGTGATTTTTTCTTACTCAGAAGGCCCGCACAATTGACAACTGGCTCCTCAAGCTTACAATCAGCTCATCTACCTGGCTGATGTACATAAATATAACAAAAGAACGTGGTAGGACTTTTACTTTCTCAAGCCAGCTTTTCCTACCTCTACACTGTCCCCTCCTCATGCTTGTGCATTAGCGGGCCTGTTGGTGGGCTGGCTGCTGGTTGGCTGCCTAGCTGGTTGGGTGGTGGTCTGTAATGCGTTAGCTGGAGCCGGGAAGAGGCCGGGAGGCTGGCACTGGAGCCTGAGCGTCTGGTCCTCGGGGCTGGGAGCAGCTGGGCCCTCTCAGCACTGAAGCGGCCAGGGACGCCCAGCCTGTTAATTAGGATGGGGTGATTAATGGATGGGAGAGAGGAAAGAGAGGGAGAAAGTGTGTGTGTGTGGGGGGGGGGGGTGGAATAGAAGAAAGAAAGGAGTAGAGAGAGAAGAGAAGAGAGGAAAGGAGGGGAGAGGGAGAGAGAGAGAGAGATAGACAACAAAGAAGGGAAGAGAAAATGGAAGAGAAAGGGGATATGGAAGAGAAGAGAGGAAAAGAAAAGAGAGGACAGTGGGAGAGGGGCAGGAGAAATATAGAAAAAGGAGACAGGGAAGAGAAAACAATGAGAAGAAGAAGGGGGCAAAGAGAGGAGAGAAGAAGAAGGAAGAAAAAAGGAAGAGAAGACAGTCAGTTTGGAATGAGTCTACTGTGTACTCCTCAAGACTAGCACTCATTACTAGCCCCGATGACACCCCGATGACACCACCTCGAGACACACACACACACACGTAGCGGAACCTTACATGGTCCTCTCAGGCGTTTGAGAAGAGGGAAGGATGGATGGGAGGTTGGTTTGAGAGATTGTGCAGAGGTGGAACATGGCAGCCGTCAGAAGGGTGAGGCGGGGTGGTGGTGAGTGTCACAGCGAGGAATGAGTGAGCTACAAATCAGTGTCTCTGCACTGGTTGTCCCCATATCATCAGTCTCACCACTGCAGCAATAGCCACATTATTAAGAGATTAAGATCATAGAGAGGGCCTGCTGGACACTCATTTACACACCCAGACACACATCCAGGAGCACAGAGACACACACACACACACACATGCATAAGTGTGCACAAATTCTGGTATACCCATGTGCATGCATGCATGCACACACAGACACACACACATACACCATATGCCTTGTGTGTGTGTGTGTACTCTCCTGAGCTATTCATGTGTAAAATGAAATCATATTTGGGCAATTAGTAAAACGAAAACAAAACATCGCCGGTGCTATTGCACGGGTCTTAAATACACAACAAGGAAACTGACAGCATCGCCTACTCTCATCTGCATACATATGCTTGCATCTGTGTGTGTGTGTGTGTGTGTGTGTATTAAAAAACATTATACAACCATCTGGCCAAAGACACTATCTGCGAGGTTTTCAGTAAGAATGAGACGAGGATATGCAATAAGAGCAATTGTGTGTGTTGGTGTGTGTGTGTGTGTGTGTGAGAGAGTGTGTGTGT
>JAIFZK010000005.1:10670000-10732500 GCA_027481765.1 Tenualosa thibaudeaui
GTGTGTGTGTGTGTGTGTATGTGTATGTGTGTGTATGTGTTTAGCCACAGGAACTGAAATATAAACCTAAGACCATTCACATTAAATGAACTGCCTACGTCTTATATGGAAAACCAGAGAAAAAATGGGCATCAATGAAAAGACTGTGTGTGTGTGCGTGTGTGTGTGTGTGTGTGTGTGTGTGTGTGTGTGTGTGTGTGTGTGTGGCAGCCTAGGCCATGTGCATAGATTAGTTGGCTTCTCAAAAGGAAAAGCAGAACAACTAGCTAAATGTTATCCATCTAATCATCCATAATTGGGAGTTGCCATATTTGAAAAGGAAGTTGCTGTGTATATCCATAACATCAGATGAACTGTTGCTTTGGTTAATATCAGTGATATGACTGATCCATGTCTGAGCAACTGTTTCAACTGTTAAATTTGTGTCCTTCTGCATATTTATTCTGAATAAATGGCCTCCAAAAACTGTTCTGGATCTGTGAGGAGGTGTGTGAATGGTGTATCAGTGTGATTATTTTCAGTTATACAACAATTAGGTCCGGTCAAACTATTTAGCCATTTCTGATTGGACAAGATGCATTCTACTTGTCACTAAGTGTGAGGATATCCCACGATGTACCATGGGTGATTCTTGACAGCTAATAATCACCCAGCATTTTCCATTGAGTTGAGCGATCTGAACGTTTCATTCATTCAAGTCGTTGATTAACTGTTGCATTGTTTGGGAACGAGAGATGCAAAATTAAGCTTAGAATTATTTTGGAGGGCAGAAGAACAGAATGAACAGAAATGAAAACTAAACAGTTGAAAATACAATTCGAAGAATTAAATCTTTGTTAGTTGGCAATGTTGTATAAAAGCAATATAACTCTCATGGTCGTGAGGTTGTTCGTGAATATGCCTGTGGATGTGGTTACCAGTGCCTGCGACCGAACCACACCCGTGAGGGCATCCATGAACAACCTTACTCCTACTCAAATTTTTGTTATGCTGAATGATTTTAATGTGTGAAGCAAAAACCATCACAAGACAGTTTAACACCACACTTATGAAATGACATCAGATGAAGGAATAGCGGAGAAAAACTCTGTACATGAAAGAAAATGTCCACTGGACATGAAAGAGAAAGAAAATGTCCACTGTATGTGAAAGAGAGATAGAGAGAGAGGGAGGGAGGAAAACAACCACCCAGATGTGCCCTCATGACGTACCCCCAACACACACACACACACACACACACTCCTTTCAACCTCTGCTAATGGTTCGGGTAATCCCCTGGGCATTCCCGCTGAGGGGGTAGAGTATGTGGTTTGACCCTGGGCAATCTGTGTGTATGTGTGTGTGTGTGTGTGTGTTTGTGGGTGTTGACACAAGCTGTCCTATTCACCTGCATCTGAGTCAGCCTCCGCACCTGTCAAGTGAAGAGCGTGGGTGAAAAGAGGTGTGTGTGTGTGTGTGTGTTTGTGCGTCTGCATGTGTGTATGGAGTGAAAGCACACTGACGGCCTTTCACACAGCAGTCCAACGTGTGAGAATGAGTACATACCCAAACCCACGAGTCACTTCCACATTACCCCTCCAGCTAGATGCCTATCAGTCTGAATCCAAACAGAGCCCTTGTTCTTTGACACACACACACACACACACTCAGGGCTTCATACACAGGTGTCAAGGCTGTGTAGGTCCTCACAGAGGAAGAAAGTGTCAGTGATCCCATTCATCAAAAAGCCATTTGCCAAACTCATCTCCACAACAGGATCTCACTGAGAGCATTTAGGACACAGATAGCCATCAAACCCACACTGACAATAAGCCCTTCTTTAAGCTTCCCAAACATTCAAATCTGACTGTCATAAACAGAGCAATGAACCTTAACATGTCAGTTCAGTGATAATACAACTGTTGTCTAACCGAGTTAGTCAGTTTGAAACAAACACACAATACACACAAACACACACAGAAAGAAAGAGAGAAAGAGAAAAAGAAAGATCATGGAGAGAGAAAAGGAAAGCAGAAAGAAGAGGGAGAGAGAGAGAAAGTCAATTATTAAAAAGTCAAATATTCTTTCTATATAAATATATATTTACACATTTACACAACGCAAATCATGCAGACATACATCACCCCTGGGCACCCCTGTCATAGACAACCTGTGGCAACTCCTCTTTCACGTTGGGTGTGTAGGAAACTGAGGAGCGGCACTTTGCTGAAGCTTGCGCTAACCATGTGTGACATTCTTTCTCCACAAAAAAATAAAGCAAAATTCTAGAACTTTAAATATGTGATTAATTGTGATTAATCATGAATAACTTACATTTTCGATTCTGATTAACCAGATATTTTTTTTAATTGACTGACAGCACATATTATATTATATTATATTATATTATATTATATTATATTATATTATATTATATTATATTATATTATATTATATTATATTATATTATATTATATTATATTATATTATTACATAAATTATAACTTTCCTCCCTGTTCCTCTCTTGCATGGATTTTTTTACTTTTTATTTTCTGTTTTTCTTCATTTTGAACACTCCCATTTGTTCCCCTCTTAATAAAAGCAGGCTTTTCACAGTGTACTCTGTGTAGACACCAGAATGTTCGGCATATACAATTGCAACTACACAGCATGCAGTGCAGTGCAAACAGGCCTTAGTCAAGTAGCGAGTGACACAACAGTCATGTCAGATAATGACACCTTTCCCATGCAGGCCAGAGAAAATAGCATGTAAAACACTACACACAGAAACAGATACAAGATGAGAGACTAAGAAAGCTGAGTGCGGGAACAGCAGTAAACGAGATGGAGAGAACGAAAAAAAAAGGGAGCAACGGAAATGGAGAGGGAGAGAGTGGAGACGGTGAGGGGAGAGAGGGAGAGGGAGAGGGAGAGGGAAAGAGCCCTGTAGGTACTGCAGGGAGGATCAGATAAAAAGGGTGATCACTTAAGCTGCAATTCTCTAGTGTATCTCCCCCTGCCTAAAGAGATCCTGGCGTGTCAGCACATTGCCTCAACGTCGAGGAGTTCCGGCACAAAGAGAAGCTGTGAGGAGAGCGAGAGGAGAGAGGAGAGAGGAGAGAAAATGAGTGAGAGAAAGCGATGGAGAGAGATAGAGAGAGGGGGTAAAGAGAGAGAAGGGGGGAGAAGGAGAGAGACAGGCAGCAATAAAACTATCCACTAGAATAGAAGCATCAACATTTTTTCTAGCTCTCATTTTGTCTCTGTCCTTTTTCTCATCCTCTGCTTTAGGTTCATGGATGGGAAAGAGGAGCGGAAGAGAAACGGAGGCAGAGAAAAGAATGAGAAAAAGAGGAGAGGGAGATAAGAGCTGAGAGAGACTGTGGGGAAGAGATAGAAGTGCAGGAAGAGTAGAGGGAAGAGAGAAAAATTGCAAAAGGCAAGAGAAAGAAAGACTGAAAGTGAGGGAGTAAGGGAGAGATGAAGAGAGGGTGGGAGGAAAAGAAACTCAAAGGAGAAAGGAGTGATAGTGTGAATGAGGAGAGAAAAGTGAAAGAGTGAGCAAGCTAGGGAATGAGAGAGAGAGGGACTGAGAGACTGAGAGAGAGATGGAGGGAGAGAAAAAGAGAGAGAGAGTGAGGAAACAGCTGGTGCAAAGATGCCCTTTCTGCCCACCACCACACCACTGAAATGTCTTTCAGGGATTCTGTTGTCATCGCCGCTCAGGTAACGTCATCATATCCTTTTCATTGGACAAGGGACTGCATGCAGAAATGCTTGAACACACACAAAAAAACAGTTGCTTACTTCAACACAAGTGCCTGTTCACCTTCAGATACACACACACACACACACATACACAAACACGGTCAAAATAACACACACACTCACAATCACAAACAGGCAGACATGAAACACACACACACTCCACACCCATGTATAGCATTGACAATGATGTTCATATAAATGTATATGTTACAATGGTAAAGGGTTTATCCAAAGTCAGTTTTTAGAACTTAATTGTAGTACTTTCAAGGTTCTAAGCATCTTTCATTGTGCCAGGGATACCTGTGTGTGTGTGTGTGTGTGTGTGTGTGTGTGTGTGTGCATAAGGGGGGGCATAAAAGAAATGCAAAGAAAAGCAAAGTATCAGTGACACAACATCCTCTACTAACACCCAATACTGTAAACTATCCCCTGTTAAATATTATATGACACCTTTTTTTTTTTATCCTTTCAACACCTAATCATCCCTTCTCAGCGCCAGCGCTGCACTCGTTCTTTTGCATGAATCCATCATCTGTCCATTTTAGGTGACTTTATTGCAGTTGGAGGGAGAGAGACTAAATAGAGGGTGTAAAAAACATTTGATTGTGCAAAGGGCAAGATGAATGTGAATCTGAGTGTGTGTGTGTGTGTGTGCGTGTGTGTGTGTGTGTGTGTGTGTGTGTGTGTGTGTGAGTATGTGTGAAAAACTCCAACACATCAGGCTGTCAGCACCTATTAACTGAGAACTCGCTGAGGGACAAGAAGTCAGGCGCATTCTTCGCTGGGTTGATAAGATGCAGACGATGTGTCAATCTAATTAATTTCCCCGCTCAAAACTTTCTGCAGATGTGACACCCCTGGAGATACACATTTAAACTCCCTGACCGTCAGCACCAATGTTGTGTCATTTTTTTAAAAGGTGTTAATCGAGGGTTCGGTGACTTGATGAACGCTACAGTGATGCTTGCATCAGCTGCTTGAAATGTGATTCAAGTCATTTGAATGTGACCATAAATAGATCATTGATACACAGATTTTCATCTTTTCAGTTATTAGCAATGTTTTTACATTTTCAGTAACGTGCTTGTGATGAATTAATGAAACTAAAAAAAAACATTCTGTATTAACACCTCATACGTGTGTGTGTGTGAGAGAGAGAGAGAGTGCGTGTGTGACTGAGAGAAATACGTAAGAGTAGAGTATAAAATTTGCATGTGTGTGTGTGTCTGTGTGTGTGTGTGTGTGTGTGTGTGTGTGTGTGTGTCTGTGTGGGTGTGTGTGTGAAAGTCTCTGAAAACGGTCCCGTTACTGTGCTGCCCAAACTAATGGACATTCTGTTTGGCCGTGATACGCTGCTGAGCACGGCGAGATGCACTTAGACAGAGCAGGTAATGCAAAACACAACTCATACCAGCAGCAGCAGCCAGCCAGGCAGCCAGGCAGGAAGGGCACAGAGAAGTGGGGAGAGAGGGAGCGCTCCGCTGGGGAGTGTGAGGAGCGCTGGGGAATTTTAGGGGCTCAGCGGTCACTAGCTGCTCTCTGGGCCCACACCGCCGTCTGCACTCAGTCCCCCATAAATGCCACCTCTCCCCCTGCATGCCGTCACATTATGAATAGGGTGGGTAATACATTACTGGCATTAATTCTGACTGCTTAAAGGGGAGAAGGAGGAAGGAGGCTGGGGGCTGGGGGCTGGGGGTTGCGTTGCCTTGTCGCAGATAGACTTGTAGACTTTAGAAGAGCGAATGGGTACCGACAGAACTGAAAAGCGTTTTGAAACATTTTTAATAATGATCAAAGCAGGTTCACGTGTTATGAAATAAAACAAAAGGCATACATTTTTACAAATTTATCTGGCAAGTTAAAAGGCCTCTATTGAATAGTTTTGCATTTGGATGAATTGCCTTGAATGTCTTCAGTAATTAAAATTACTCCAGTAATTTAATTTAGTCTGTATAATTTTCTCTTCTATATAATATATACATAACAATGTAAAATATATATATATATAACAAAATATACTGTCTTCGCAAAAATACTGTATATATATTTTTTAAAAATCACATTGTGACACCTGATTTAAATACATTCACTCACATAGCATGCATTGCAAGGCTGGTCAGATATATGTTATGCATTTACCATTTGTGATTCATTTATCAACATATTTCCGTTTTGTCCTGGACCTAATAATGGCAAGCATCTATAAGAGGCCCTTGTATGCTCACACTAGGGACCAGAGCAGGTGTTTTTCTCATTTCATCACATTTTGTCCTCTTTATAAATAATTCATCCACAGGCCTTTTCTTTTAATCTGATTTCCAAAAGCCTCAGCCCATTTCTCCCTGCGTATTAGTCACGTATTCAATAACAGGACCTTGAGTGATAACCATACACTGGCTTTTCTCCCCCCCCTTTCCATTTCTCTCTCTCTCTTTCTCTTAAGGTCTCTCTTCATCCATAGACTTGTGAGTCCAAAATGTTCTTTTTTAATAACTTACAAATTTGACACCCTTTTTTCCCCCAACACGCCTAAATCCTAGAGCCACTATTGAGTCTTATCTGCAAATGAATATGCTAAGGTAAGAAAGACAATATCTGCAGGTGAGGAACGAGTGACTATGGAATTCAAGCTATAGGTTCTGATTCTATCTGCTATTAAACACTGTCGAACAATTTTACACCACTCATCCCACCTTATTTTATTCATATGACTGTCGGTAAAACCCATTTTAGAAGACCTACATCTGGTTAAAATGGAAATTGCATTTTTTTATCAAATGGTTTGAGAAGATTAATATTTAACAAAAGGTACTTTGGTTAAAATATAGTATTGAGTAATACAGAGTTTGGAAGTCTATGTTCTAATATGTTTTTTGGTGCATGTGAGTGTGTGTGTGTGTGTGAGTATGTGTATGTGTATGTGTGTGAAATATTTTGACCCACCAAACACACACACAAACACACACGCACACACACACGCAAGCGTGTGCAAGCGCGTGCAAACACACACATTCAGAACCTTAGCAGTAATTTTCTTTCCTTTTTTTCCCTCAAAGAAATGTCTCTCTCTTAGTCTCTTAAATCTTAAATCTCTGTTTTCTCTTCGGTGCGACAGAAAACAAAGTACTAAATCATCAGTGTCAAAAAGAGAGGAGCCATATAAAAAAGACGAATAAGAAACTGGAAACCTCCTAAATTCACATGTGGGTTTTGAGCTCTGTTTTTGCTTAATGCTGCTGAGCTGACCCCAGTGAGATGACTCGCAAAGGAGGGCGAATAAGAGAGGGGGACAAATAAATAAATAAACCCAGACAAGTCTTGTGCCCCAGGACAATAAAAAAAGATCTGCGTGTAGTAATTTGGGATTATATTTCCTTTAACAGGGACGCAAAGCGGTGGCGGCTTTAATCCAGCTCGTAAGAGGCACACGAGTGGAGAGCTCCAACCCAACTGGGGAAGATAATGAAAGGGGAGAGCTGACACTGTGTGTGTGTTTGTGCGTGTGTGTGTGTGTGTGTGTGCCCAAGACGAGAATGGGTGTGTTTTTGCCCAGGGTGTGTGTGTGTGTGTGTGTGTGTCTGTGTGCCCAAGACCGGAGTGTGTTTGTGTTTTTGCCCATGGATTTTTTTAGGTGTGTGTGTGTGTGTGTGTGTCTGCTTTCAAGTTAGTGACAGGACTGTGTGTGCATGCGTGCTTGACAGCATGTATCTCAGAGGCCATCACTCCAATGAGAGAGAGGTAGAAAGAGTGTGTGTGTGTATGTGTGTGTGTGTGTGTGTGTGTGTGCCTGCATGGCTCCAGCACAGACAGGAAGGCAGAGGGAAGCCGTTCTGACTTATTACCAGACTGCTAGAACCACAGAATGGAGTCAAGCAGTTTTAACAAACACACAGGCTTTTAACAAATCTTATTCCCCACCTCTTATCCCTCACTCTCTCTTCCTCCCCCTCTCTCTCTCTCTCTCTCTATCTCTTTTTCTCCCTCTCTCCCGTCCAGACCCACCTAAGAGACCCCCTGTTTAGTGCAAATGCAATCACCATGGAACAGCACGATTAATAAACACACCATTACATACAGCTAGCACGTGTTTACCCGGCCTGTGCTAAAAGGCAAAAATGGCACTCCTGAACCGGAGAGACACAAAGCCAAGGCGAGGTACACTAACGGGAAGCAGGTCTGTTAACAGATCGCGCCATTAGACTGGAGATGAGAGGCAGATCACGCCATTAGACCAGCCCCTGTATGCTTAATTGAATGAGGCCTGTAACAGAAGACTCCGTAATGAAACCAGGGATATTGACACAGAGCAGCAATCTGTCTGCAGATCGTCTCCCAACAGAGAAGGGGGGGAAACATGTGGGGAAAGTTTAGCATGGAAAACAACTGTTCCTCACAGACAAGAGGATGAAATGGTATTATGGCGTTTAACTTCATTTTAATCTGACACTGAAGGATAGATCAAGGCCTCCCTCGACAGAGGAGGAGAGGAGATGGGAGTCCAGTTTCAGTGCATGGAAAAACAAAACAGTCCAATTTTTTTGCACTGATCACTGGAGATTTGTTTTTACTGGATGATTTTGTTTACCACACAACTAAAACCAATAAAGCCTGCCCCAACATGCTTGAGCAGTTCTTTGTTTAATTTGCTGATTAAAATCTTGCTGAAAACAATTATGCCGCAAATAAACAAATTGCCATGAAAAGCGTCTGTCTCCATCTGTCTTTGGTGAATCAGTCAAACACATATGCGCATACACACACACACACACACAAACTAAAAAGTCTGTCTGGCCTGTAGAGGAACGGCAGTGAGTTAATTTCAAATACACACACACACACACACACACACAATCCAAATCAGAAAACCCCTCATTCATTCCGCAGCCTACACACACATACACAGGACACTCCCTGCACGAGAAAACACACTGCGGTTAAGCTTCTGCACGTCCTCCACATCTCCCTCCGTCTCTTGTACACACAGTCACCTCCTGACATCTGATGATACTGCACTAAAACATCCTCACCCAACTCAATCTATCTCCAATGTCGGGAATCATTTTAGAAAAATAATTTTAAAAGAATTCAACACGCATGAGCACACAATCGTTATGTATTTAAACTGTGGAAAACGGGTAAAATATCTAGATGTGGAGTGTCAGACAGGGCACGGGCAGTACCACAGAGAGGAGAGAAGCATGTAGTGTGCTCAAGACTGGATCAGAGAGAGAAAAAGGGTGCCTTATTAATAGGCGCCCTTAGGAAATGTAATATGTGGTTTGATTAATTGCTAAGTACAGTGAGCTGCTTGGATTAATACGTTACGATGAGATGTATAGAATAAGATGAAATAATAAGATTCCAGGATAACATTTTGTGCAATGTAGGCAGTAAACACTGACAATAAAAACACATTTCTATAAAAATAAAAATGAATTTCTAAGTACAATATAACAGACAAAAAAAATGATGTTACTTCAAATGGGTCCAGATAAAAGCTTTGGTTACATGAGAAAGTAGTATGTAACAACACGCACTTACAAGAAAAGTACATGAGACTCTTACGTAGGCTACTACTTCAACACACTGTAAAGACGCCTGCAGTGATGGAAGTCCAGTGGCTGACCTGCACAGACGCCTCAGTTATCAAGACCACGCTCATCCCCGTTCCATGGTTTCAAACACACACACACACACAAACAGAGACCACAGTGCTCTGCAGAGCTCTGCTGCCCCCTAGTGTTGACTGCGGTGGCCGAGGCTGGCTGGCTGGCTGGCTGGCAGAGTCCATCCGGCGGCACTTCTTCACGGCACGTTTACGCCGAACAATTCATTAACAAAAACAAAGATGTTAAAGAGTGGGAAAAGTGCGCACGTCAGCAGAGTGAGTTCTTGGAAAGCAGAAGGGCCAGCTTTCGCCAGAGCTCCCAAGCAGAAAAAACACAGACACACACTCACAAATGAACAGAGGAAACTCACAAGATTCCAGAGAAACACACACTTCCCAAAAACTAATGTAACTGTAAGGCAATATAAGTCAAGAATATGCAAACTCACACAAAAAAAGACAAAGGTTAGGAGAACTGACATTCCAAACTGTCCCATTCGCAAAAAAGTGGTGGAAATTTTCAGTTTTCCAAACAAATCATTTATTCAATCGAAGAGTGTGTTTACGTCTTTGGAAATACAACAGATGAAGATGAATATTATGAGATTAAATCTGACACACTGATTAATCAATAGCAAATAAAGAAAACAACAAATTATTTCTTCTCAGCACTGCAAACATAACACAGCAGAGAAGATCATGTTAAAAGAGACATGAATGATCCATTTTAGGCCTGGCCCAGAACAGATCCAGCTGGAGGACAGAACAAGGAGAAATGAAAAACAACAAAAAAACAAAACAATACAAAATGCCCATTAAAACAACACAAAAAGCACCACCAAGAGGAAACAACCGCTGATGGAGTTCCTCCAGCGTCGGCGGTCTATCTCATTGTCTCGGCGAAAGAAAGAGAAACTGACGTGGAGGCTTATCACAACTCTGGCCGCCTCTTGCGCCACTCCTAATTATTAAAGAGGATGTATACGTGTGAGGTGGGAAAAGCGCTTTCTGCAATCTTGCACGTCCTAATTTGGTACACAGGGAGTTAAAGCACCTGACATGTTCTTGCTGACTGGAGTGATTTGAGGCCTAGTTGTTTTCTTTTTTCCCCTCCCTCCTCCCTGTTTCTTGTTGTTGTTTGTAGGGTTGGTTGACAGAGAGAAAGGCAGAAAGAGAGAGATGGGGAGAGAGAAAGAAAGAGAGAAAGAGAGAGGGAGCAAGAGATGGAGGGAGGGAGGGAGAAAGCAGAATCTGAAGTAGACAGTGCTCCAGAGATGTCTGACTGCTGCCAATAAGCAAGTGGGCTCGACATGTGAAAACGTTGACTGCTCTGTGATTGATGGCAGTTATTTGTGGCTTTCTAACCCCGCATCCCTCCTTCTCGCCTTGCCTCTCACCACCTCCTCTTCCTCCTCCTCTTCTCCTCCTCCTCTTCCACCTCTCCTCTCCTACCTCTATCCTTCTTTCTATGTGTGTGTGTGTGTGTGTGTGTGTGTGTGTCTCTCTCTCTCTCTCCTCCTGCCCTTACCTCTGCTTGGAGCTGTTGGCGACTCTCAGCCCCCCGTGAGAATGATTAATAATGTGGAATGGAGCGAGGGCTGTTTCACGTCACTCTGGCATTTGGAAATGTGCACGGCTGCGACTGTAAGCAGGGATCCAGAATGTAAATATCCACTACACCCCACCCCTAGCCCCCAACTCTCCAAATACACACACAAACACATATACACACACACACACACAACACAGAAGCTGCAGCCTCCACCTGAACTAGCAATTACAGCTGATGAGCAGCAACTTGAGAGCACTTTGAAAAGAGACAGAAACTCTGGCTCTAAACTTTACTCTCCCAGACAAGCTGAGATGAAGCACGTCAGTGAGTTGAGCTTTTCTGTGGGCTACACACCACTCATGCTTTTCCCACTCTTGGCTTCGGAGTCTTCATCTCTCTCTCTCTCTCTCTTTCTCCCTCACTTTCTCTCTCAGAAAACAGACACATCCCAGAGGACATTAAAAGCATATGATTACCACCTTAACCTGAATACTGAATGAAAGTCATTTCATTGCCATGCTCTTATTACTGCTCCTGAAACACCTCCCATTGGGGAACGCAGTGACAGCATATCAGTTTGTGTGTGTGTGTGTGTATGTGTGAGGCTGTGTGTCGGAAGGGGGCCTCAGCCTGCAACATGTTCAGCAGGCTGAATATCAATGACATGCTCTTGTTCTGATAAAGGGATTCTGTTGTTCTGTGCAGTTATTAAAATATTTTGATTCCCTTTCACCAGGGTCCATCTCCGGAAAAAAAAACAATATAAGGGAAAGGTCAAAAATATTTACATTAATTCATTTTGGGAGAGCACTTTTTGTTACAGACCTTTATGCATGAAATATGCATGCACACAAACAGCCCTAATTTAAAACACAATTACTGTAATTGGCCTGTAACTGTGTACTGTGTACTTTGAGTCAGAATGTTAAATCAGTTGTTAAATCAGTTAAAAAGTGTGAGAAACAGACAACCGTTCAGTTTTACAGAGTTTCTCTGCTACTGCATCTCCGGCACTAAAGAGGAAGATGCTTTGTGATGCATTCATTTATCAGCACGGCAATGCATTTATGCTACATATCTATATTTAGCTGTATGGGTCAGCGTGAGAGATAGAGATATACAAATAAAGAAAGAGAGAGAGAGAGAGAGAGGAATAAATAAATAAATAAATAAGGAAGAGGGGCCAGGAGGCCCATGAATAAGTGGGAGTATGGAGGGTGGATGTCTGCTATTATTGTCACACTGCCAGCAGGCCATCCATCAGACTGTCACTCCCTACCTGAAGAGTGGAGAGACTCCCACTGGAGGAGCTGGGATGGAGAAGCATTGGGATGGAGGAGGAGAAGGAGGCGGAGCAGGGAAAGAGAAGGATAGGTGAAGAGAGGAGAAATGAGGCAAGAGGGGAAATGAGGAGGAAAAAAAGAGTTGTTTTTTTTTTCTTTTTGTAATGTATAGCACAATAAACAAGGGATGAGATGTTTCTATGTCTCTGTGTGGCATGAGAGAGAACCTAGTGAAGAGAGGGCCTGAGGTCAATGCTCTTGCAATGATTTCTTCAGTAATTGCAGCATTGAAAGTATTGCTTACAAAGTTGTTGAAAATGTTGTTTTTATCTGTATGTCTAGTGGACTCAGGGGATAAGTCATGTGAGTTTGTGAATGTGAGTGACACATGTCATATTTGTATTTTTACACACAAGTGTCAAAAGTATTTCCACAGCCCCTCAGTAAAGGCTTAAGTTGTTGCAATTAGAAAGGGCCTCCTCCTTCTCCTCGTTTCTAGAGGGAGTGAGAGACCCAGTGCTACTCTGATTTTCTCCCTGTCCACCCCCAAGTGCCCAGGACCCCTGCAGCAGCCTCTCCCTGCCAAGAGCTACCAATCCTGGGCAACTGGACTGGAGTGGCCTACCAGTACTCCCAGCCCTCCTTTAAATCAGAGCTCATATTCACTTTTAATTATTTATAGCTTAAACCACAAAGGACACTTTAGAATTAGGGCTTTAAAGAGTCATGGGAAGACCACTCGAAAGCAATCTGTGTACTGTGAGCAGAGTGGATCGGAGGAGGTAGCTCAACACACAGGATTAATTAGACCCTACATGGAGTTTTAAATTAAAAGCCACTTTAAAAAAGTTTACTGTGTGACATTATACCTCTTACCTACTCCACATCTGTCCCATGTTACTGTCTCTTTAAGGAGGACTTCTCTATGATGAATAATGTACTGTAGTTCTGATGGAACTATTAAGCTGTAAAACTTTCTTATATGAATACAAAGTTTACTCAGAGGCAACTATCAGCCAGTACAGGTGGAATATGTCTTAGGTGGTTCAAAACATCTCTAGGTCATTGGCTTAAATTATTTAATGTAATTTTTTATGTGGGTGTGATTACAGAATTGGACGTCATGGTATCAAATTACAAAATATTTATCTTGCTTGCAGTACTACCATTATGCACATAAACGATTGTTCCAACCAAAACCATATTGTAGAGAAGAACATTGTATTATGTACAAAAAATGCAGCTTCCTAAGACTGTGTAAAATCCAGCAGATTTCCATCTCTTGTTTGTACCCAGTGAGAAATCTCAGCATTAGAGATTCTATAGGTAACTATAGTGAGCCTTATGGTGAGGTGAGTCTCATATCTAAAGCAGGTCTGTGCAGGTAGCCAATACTGTGCTGAGGTGTATGGCAGTGATTTCTGTGGTCTTGCTAGGAGTCAGGGAGGAGATTAAAGGTGCTGGTGGCCACCAGCCTGATCAAGACTGTTAATCAGTTACTGAGCTACACTGGAACACTGGTCTCTATTTTAAAGCCAACAACAACAGAGTGTGGTGACAGATTCTTCCTTGGATACATGTCCTTATCAATGCCATGCAGCTTCATACATACAGATGTCAGCAGACATTTATTTTACAGTATTTGATGAATTTTACTTAGAAAAGTTTGTGTAATTGGAAAATCAACATATTAGCCTTTACTTCTCGTGCACTTTGTTACATACAGATTTCTGAAAAGCTTCTAACTGAGTAAAGTAGGTTTGCATAAAAAGACAAATGACTATAATAATAATATACATTACATTTAAGTTTACATTCACAAATTAGCAGGGTAAGGCAACAACCAAGTATAAAGGGCTTGGGTGGCCTGTCCAAGATGACTGTGCTGCTGTGAAGCTGGAGAGCGAATTAAGGCTTCAGTTATGTGTTTCATTAAACGGTCAATATATCATGTGTTTTCTGGATCATTTAAGCCACATTACAGAGCAGCGTTACTCTTTTAATTTCTAAAGTGCCTTTCACCAGCTTGTGCTCCACTCCGCTCCAGGCACTGAGGAGGGAGAGCAGAGAGCAGAGCACACAGCTGGAGTCAAGGGCTGGAACAGGACAGAACGAGGAGAGGCCACACACAAACACACACACACAAGCATGCTGACACCTATATATGTCCTTATATAAATATACACACACTGTATATATTTAAAAATAAACAAGCACACACAGCTATTCATTTGCACTGATACCAACGCACACACTAAAATAAACACATTGCACTCACACAAAGCAAATGAGAAAGCATGCTAACATAACAACGTGCATGCTTCCACACTTACAATATACAAATGCTCTCAAAGTCTCATACAGTACAAGGCTTTTGTGTACCCTCTTTTGCCCTTTTCAGATTAACTGGATTGCAGATTCAGATTAAGTAGAGGTACTACTTCATGTTTACACCAAGGTCTCATTGAACTTATAAAAGATTGCTTGTTGGCCCTAAATTTAAGCAACTGAAAGTATCTGCCTAATGAATTTAAATGCAAATTCACAAGGAATGAGTGATCAGCCATTCACCTGAACAGATTAACACATGAAGCTACACACAGGTCACACTGTAGATCCTGTTACAACAGGATAGAAGAATAGAAGCCGTCTAAACAATCCTTCTTACCTCCTCCATAGACAATCTTTTCTCTATCACTCTCTCTCTCTCTCTTACTCTCTCTCTCTCTCTGTCAGTGTGGTCTGGAGTTCATTGTCTGTCTATCTGTCTGTCTGCCACTGGTGGGGCTGATTTGTTCTGGTCTGCTAGTAACAAATGACTGTAGCCTTGCTTGTGGTCGAGCCAGAGCTCGAAGCCATTGGACTCATTTGACTCTTCAGGCAGGCGGGCAGGCAGGCAGGGTGGCCGGCAAGTGAACCCTCACAGTGACAGAGCCAAGGTCAGGGAGGGGTGAGGGACCAGAGAAAGAGAGGGAGAGGGAGAAGAAGAGAGACAAAGAAAAGGACAAAAAGAAAGAAAAAAAGAAAGAAAGAAAGAACAAACAAAGAAAGAAAGGTTTTAATAATTACGATTAATAATAACAAAAGGAAGGACACACTCTCTTCCTGTGTATGTGTGTGTGTGTATGTTAGTAAGACTGACTGGAGAAAACCAGCAGACGGCTGAAAGCTATGGGTCTTAATGTATACAGCTTTAGGTGCCGGGTGATGACAGACAGACCCAGACAGAAAGCGAGAGGAGTAGAGAGGGAGATGAGCGGAAGAGAGGAAGAAGAGCAAGGTGGGGGGGCAGTGTTGTCCAGAGCAATTGATACACGTGAAATTGAGTTCACCTCTCGCCCACTTCCTGCTCTGATTCACCACCAGGGCAAAAGGCGCTGAGTGTGGCCAGAAACATGACCCACTCTCACTTCATCAAAGAAAGAAGGAGAAAGAACAAGACGAGAGAGAAAGAGAGAGAGAGAGAGAGAGAGAGACTGGGATTGGGGAAGAAAGGAGGGAAGGAAAGAAAGAGGAAGAGATGAAAAGATGAGGAACAGAAAAGAGAGCACATAGCAGAAAGAGACTGACTATTCAGCTCAAAAGTACATCTATCTCAAAGACAGTTGAAGTGCCTTTCCTGTTCTTTTGTAGTTCTTTTGTCCGATTCTGCGAAGAGCACAGGAAGCATTGTTTCCCTCTTAGCTGCCTGGTGGTTTTGAGGCATGCTGGTGACGTTACACATAGTGGAAGGTCTGCTAACGGGCATGACTTTTATGCAACAAAAGTGATTGCCTACTTTTCTGAATCAAATGTGTGGTTAAAAGAATAAACTGAGAGCAGATTACTTTAAAGTGTTTTTTAAAGACTTTAAATGATCCATTTCAATTTCAATAAAAAAAATACTTTCGTTTCCTGTTCAATCTGTTATCTAATGGAGAGTAGACACCATTCCCTGATGCATCTACAAAACTGAGGAAACATGTCCTGCTGCATAACAAAAACAGAATCCATCCATCATCACATGACACAGACAGAGCCTGCAGCGTTTGCTGTGCATGATCGGGGGAAATATTTACACAAACTCACTGGGCTCCTTCATATGTAAAAAGCAGCAAAAAACCCACATAAATGTTACAGAAATGTTCTATTTTTTTTCTTAGACGAATTGCATCATTAAATAACATTATAAAGAAGGAAGATGCACCATTAATTTTTGCCTAAAACAGTCATAAATAGGCTCCTAGCGCCTATCTGTGGCTTCAATCTCCCAGCAGCCCCACGGGGGAACATTTCCAAACCCATTCGATCCCATTATGCAAATGGCCACAATTTGGAAGGCGAGAACTATAGATTTACAAAGGAATGTTTGGGGGGCTCGTTGCAATGCTTGGTCAAAATAAATTGCTTTCTAATTGTCCATCCAAAGGAAGAAACGAAAAACAGAATGGGCTCTAATCGAGCAGGTGATTGAGTTTTTTTTTTTTTTTTTTTTTGGTGATATGTTTTGATTCATTTTTAGAATTTTTATTATGGGGGAGCATGCACAGGGAAGAGGGGAGAACAGAAAAATTGAAAAAGGGATTAATGCAAATCTGTCTGACAGAGTAATACTGAAGCAAGGATACAGACACACTCTCACACACACACACTCACATACACACACACACAAACACACACACAAAACTATAGCTCCAAGTGCAGCTATACAGAGTGCTTAGCATGCTTGCCAACAACACCCTACATCCTCAGGAATCCCTCATCCCTCATCCCCCACATAAATTGAGCATTCTCAATGTGTAGGGACTCTGATAATGCTGTGAAGTAATAATGCATATATGTCGATATACACTAATAATGATGTGGATTCAAGTTAGCACCACACTGTGCCATGCTGGATCTTCGTACTTTGCCATGTCGTACCATGTTGTTACATGTCAATACTATAGGATACAGACACACTCTCACACACACACACTCACATACACACACACACAAACACACACACAAAACTATAGCTCCAAGTGCAGCTATACAGAGTGCTTAGCATGCTTGCCAACAACACCCTACATCCTCAGGAATCCCTCATGAAGGGTAACATAGATTCCAGCACAAGAATGGGCAAGAGGGGTCAACAAAAATAAAGTTAAGTTCTAAGTCAATACACTGGGCACTTAGATAACCACTTTTCCTCAAACCACAATTTCCTCAATGTGCAACTATTAAAAAAGTCAAAAACAGTATGTATGGTATCAAAGTATTTTCTGACATTTTTGTTAAAACTTGTGTCTCAAGCTTCTTTAGTAGACCACCAAACGTGGAGTTGAAGGAGTCTATTTGCTGATAAGCCTGTAATGGTATCAAAAGTCCCCACAACCTCCCTTGCCTGCATGCTCACTTGATTTCACACTTTCTGGTCTTCAGCACCAGTAATGTGAGCATTTGCTGAACGGTTTGCAAAAAGTGCAACGCAAAATCTAAAAGCATGCATCAATGACATAGCAGCAAACCACATCCTGCCAATCAAGACTGAGAGGGGCCATTTCTAAGAACAGTCTGATGTTATCGAGTGAGGCAATATTTGCTTGTGTTTTTCTTGTTGGTAAGTTTTGTTTGAGTATACCTTACATCTCATTATCTTGTGTAGTATATTCAAGCATCTACTCCATATTCATCTGTAAGTTCAGTCTAAGGCCACAACTTATGAAAGATTCAGTCTTATAGTTCAACTGACCAAGTGGGCCTGTTTTTAGGGCATTCTGACCTAGCACAGGATGTGTAAAGTTAATCATATTCTATTTTAATGCAACACATTAAAATGTGTGCGTGTGTGTGTGGAGGGGGTGTTGTATTAGTTCCTTATCCCCCTGATTGTCAGGTATAAAAGGGTGTTGTTATTGTGGTCTGAATTTTGTTCTTTCGTGAACACAACCCAGGCCAAGGTAACCACTTTGCATGTGCATTGCATCTGCTGTTTTGCTTTTTTGCTATGTGCTTGCTTAAATTTTGCAAGCCTTAACTTACATTGTGTGTGTGTGTGTGTGTGTGTGTGTGTATGTGTGTCAGTTTGTGCAAGTGTGTTTGTGTGTTTATATGTAGACCAGAAAAATTTCACTACAGGTAATGCAGACAGCAAGCAGACTATTGTGTTAACAGTAAGTATGTCAACACCCTCAAGTAAAGAGTTAGCCAATGTGTCTTTAGAAGTTGAATGCTAAAGTGAGACCACTTACCTGGAGCAGAGACAGAAACTTTTTCCCTAAACCAAAATAACTGTCATACACATGAGAGAGAAAATACTACTGAGAGAATACTGTCCTACAACTCAAGTGTCTGCTTTAGAATTGACAGAGACAATGGCAGGAGAAAATCTGCGCCAAAATCGAAGCAGGAAAATAGTATTAATATGTGCATGTGTTGTTCTTTCTGGTAAGTTTCAGGTAAACTTTGTGTGTTTACTTGTTCTCTTATTCAAATGACTGCTTTACACAAGTGTTGCATTTACAGTTTTTACCTGTTTTTACTGTTGTTTTAATGCATTTCTTATTGACACTGTGTGTGTGTGTGTGTGTGTGTGGGGGGGGGGGGTATGTGTGTGTGTGTGTGTGTGTTTGAAGTGGTGGTGTGCATGGTTGTGGCTTTTAAAGTTTTTTATACAGCCAAAGACCACACAGGATCACGGACAGTTGATCCCACTGTTCCAGTCATATTTATACTTGAGGGTGAGGATGACAGTGACTATGACAGTGACTATTCAACCAGATAACACAACAAGCCATTATACCATCTAATATGATCCATTCCACTATTAGACTAAACCATTTTTTTTTTGTCATTTTTGGCTTGATTCCATACCTTGAATCTGCATTGCGGGACATTGTGGGGTATGGCTGAATCATAAAAATTATTATTGGCCTAGCTCACTATCTATTTTTATTTTTTTAAGCATGAATTGTAAAGTCTGATGTTAATCATCTATTGTGTACAATATTTAATATTTTTCCTTCTTAAATATTACTAGCCTTTTTATATGTTATATATATGTTATATAAATGTTATTATCATGGTATCATTATTAGTAGTATTTTTTTGGCATCTGTACTTCTGTTCTTACTGAAATGTTTAGGCTTATAGGTCTATTAGATTAAATCTTTTTGCCATATTTTTTCCACATGAAGTGCTGGAACCATAAACTTTTTCATTTGGAAAGTCAGCATAAAACTGAATATACTTAAAGGAAAAAAATCCATGCTTTCTAGGTGTTTTTCTGGATGATTAGGAGTTCATACGTTGAGTTGGTGGCACAATCATGTCAATCGGGTGTGTCTTGAAGTTCATTTTTAGCAAAAAAAAAAAAACCCTGCAGTGCATGGGCCATGTCATTGCGCCAATTAAAAACACTATTTTTAAAAAACAACAACAACAAAAAAACAACATTACACTTTTGTGGTAGTGAGTAGAGGGTTCTTACATCCAAACCAAAGTGTCGGACCAAATGTACGGACAGATTCTGTAGAGGACTTTTTATAAACCCAGTTTCACCTGAAGTTGTCTTGTTGTCATCTTGAGGTAAACGCAAACAGCCTACAATGGGTTTCAATGAGTGCCACTTGGCCAGACACATCCAAATCACTATTTTTGAAATAGTTAAAAAGGCTCGACATAGCATGGCACTTCGGTAATAGCATTGTCAGACTCCCTACACATGAACTCTGACATTGAGAATGACATTGGTGTACACAGAGCTTGTCAAATACTAGATAAGTGCGCTGTTCAGAAACATTCTTTTAAACATGCCACGTGTACATCAACAATGTTCTCAATGCTCAATGTATGTGTAGGGACTCTGATAATGCTGTGAAGTAACAATGCTTATATGTCGATATACACTAATAATGATGTGGATTCAAGTTAGCACCACACTGTGCCATGCTGGATCTTCGTACTTTGCCATGTCGTACCATGTTGTTACATGATAATAATATACTATCTATACTGGATTACAGAAACGGAAATGTCTGTTTCTGTTTCTTTCACATCTCTTGAACAATTCTTGGAACAGAGTAGATGATTTTCAAATCCGAAAGTTGTCAACCCTACTAGCCACTGTAGCCAGTACTCCCCTAACATTGCAGCACTGCACAGCACTGAATTAGTGCACAGGTCAAAATTGCAAGTGAGCGCTGTGTTGAGTTGCTTAATATGTTGTGGCTTTAGAAGGGAGAGAGGGTGTCAAAATCCAAACCAAACAGATGGGGAAAGATAGCTAGCCAGCGCATCATCACATGGCAAGTCTATAGCGCATGGTCTCAAAGAATGGGAAGGAGAGGGGCTTTCGTCAGGGGCATTCCCAAAAGCAACAACCCAGGCAGCTTGGGTCTGCCCACTATCAAAGCCCCACATAATCTTGCCCCTATTTACATCTGTGGCCTCTGAACCCCTTACACTCCATACCGCTCCCTAAGATCTCCTCTCTGTCCCCAGCTCCAGACTCTCTACCTGGGGTCATAGAGTCATTATCATGACCGCCAAGCTGTGGAACTCTCTCCCCTGACCCGTGTGTGCCTGCTTCTCTATCTTTGTTTAAATCACATCATGAACACCTCTCCTCAGTCACCAGTACCCCCTTGTTCTATATCTGTTTATTTTTTGTTTATTTGTTTGTTGCTTTGCTTTGTCTTGGCTGCATTCAGTTGTAAGGGACCTTGAATTTATGAAATATATAAATGTACATGTATAAATGTAACATATTGTTATTATTATTATTATTATTATTATTATTATTATTATTATACTATAACTGTGTCTGGACGTGAACTATGGAAGAGTATGTAAACTATGTAAGTTTGAAAATCTTTGCATCTGACCTCAACAACACATGTAGCCTATGCGTTTGGCTTGCAGAAAATAATTCTGCAGATCTCAAAACACCATGCCAACCCACATGGATATGCAGTGTCTGTTCGAATTAAATGGAAACGACAAGTTGTCTGCAACTGGAGCATAAAATGTACACTTTCACTACGTTGGACTGTCTTTGCACCTTGAAGAAACAAGAGCCTACTCCAGCTGTATGCACCAAAATCTAAAAATCTACAACTTACCCATAGACATGCAATCAGTTCAGCAGCTTTGTACTGGCACTGCACTAGTATAAATCAGAGCAAGAGTGCTGTGCAGTGATGTCGAAGGTTCAAGGATCATTGTCATGTAACAGGTTACAATGAAATTCTTACTTGAATGCATCTTCACGTTTGAAATGCTAGCCACTGTCCATACACAAATAGATTAAAAAAATAGAAGGGGGGAGGGGGGGGTGCAATCAATGTCTATTAAAAAGTCTGTTGAGTGTTAAAGAGTCTCATAGCATAGGGATAGAAACTGTCCCTGAATCTTACTGTGCCTGTAGTCCAAATAAAAAAGTGTGTTTTAATCCACATTACTGATAAAAGTAATGAGTTATATATTCCTGAAAATGTATGAGTAATGCCTTACACTACTGCGTTGCAACAAAAAGTAACATATTAGCGTGATCAAATTCTTTTGGAATGCATTACACTAGTGCTGTGCAGCTGCTACTCAGTCTAAACATTCCACACAGATCATAGATGTTTCATGTAAGACCACTACACTGCAGCAGAGATAGAACCAATTACATAAGTTTGTGAATGTGAAAACCAAACCTCATGGACATCAAAATTGTGTGAAAGGCACTGCAGCTGGGACATTTGAAGATTGTTTCTTGATATTTATCAGGAGCAGGATGTAACATATGATGCTTTTTTAAGTAGGTGGAAGAAGTCAAGATAATCACATGGAAACCAAACAAATTATCTCAAATGAGCCATCCTGTCCCTAAAAATGATGTAAGAATGCTATTTACTAGGACTATGTTTAGCTAACTTTAGAATCTGAGAATTTTCTAATTGCTAAATACAATTTTCTAAATAACCTCCGAAACCAACATGGATGCGTAAACAGCTTGTGTAATGTTGTTGGCTTGACAGCATGTGTAGTGTTGTGGCCAATGTGAGCGAGGTGGAGGGCCGCATATGGCCCATGTCAGAAGATATATCTTCTATCTCTTCCCAGAAAGGAACCAATATTACTGGAGTCAGTCTCAATGGTTCTAATGGATTTGAATAGGCTGAAAGCTACACAGCGCACAGTCCTTGTGGGAACTACATTATCCATGTAGAAGTTCAGGTAGTCAGTTGTACAATGCCTAACCTAAGTCCTTTCCACGTGGTGGAACATACACACAAACAAGTATGGCATGAGAAAACTCTTCAGGCATGTAGTATAGCCGGAGACTAACTGCTAGTAACTCCACATCCTTTCAGCATACAAGCTATTTATCTGTTACATGGCCTGGGTTTCATCATTTGTTGTTGATGTATAACGCAAGGCCACATCCCTTGCTCTTGCCACACAGTGATACATTAAGTTTATTTAGATAATCAATCAATACAGGTATGAAATTGTTGCCTTGCTTGGTTTTGGTTCTAAAAATCCAAATAGAAGTAAAGACAAAATTGGAATCACTTGTTTCCGTCTAACTTTATACGTGCTCTTTGAACACCATTTTCCAACGGAACAGTTAGTTGTTAGCAAGATGATAAAAAACAACTTGGGCTTGGTTAATTTTCTCCATGTCTCTTCAAATTACTATAGATACATCTTTAAAGCTTGCAGACCTTTGTCCACTCTACAAGGGTGATGCCAGGGTGGAAACTTATCTACAAAGACACTTGAAGTCTGTTGGTCGGTGTTGTACAACTTCACACTCTACATGAGCTAATTTAATTCATACAAAACAACATGAATAAATTCACGTTCATAGTCCCTCATTTCAACTGAGAATTATAGTCACATTTAGTTCACTTTTAAACTGTCTCTATCTCTGCATTAGCTGTGGGTGCAGTAACTACTGCACTGTGGCTGGTGGCTTATGCCACTCATCCACTGTTTCATGCCACTGGCCTACTGTCCCATGCACTCAAACTGTCTTGTGCCATTTGCCTACTGTCCCACGGCACTCACCCACCTCATTGTGTGACGTGTACTGTAACTATATTGTAGTGTTGCTGGTCCCTTGACCGCCATTTACCTCTCATCCTACACTGTCCCACACTAGTAGCCAAGTGTGTGTGGCACGCACCCACTGTCTGTTACTGTACTGTGCCACTGTCCCGAGGGTTAGGCTAAGGGTTAGGTTTGTAGACAGTAGTGGCACAAGACACTGGCTGAGTGGAATTGAACAGTTCAGTTGTGGCACAGGACAGTACATGGCACAGAGTGGCATAGCACAGGAAAGTTGGCATGTGGAATGGGCAGTGTGTAGCAAAGTGGTTAAATGGTATGTTGAGCCAAAGGAACAGTACAGTACAGTGTAGGTTTTTGCCTCTGTCTTATCTTTTCAAATAGCCAATTAACATTCAATAGAACATTCAAATAGCCAGGTAACATTCAATAATCACAATTAACCAAGCTTTTATCTGGACTTAAAGTAATTCTAAGTTTGAGCTAAAGAAATCTGAACTAATCCAAGTTAAAGTTAACTAGTTTAACTAGTTCATCCACAGCACTGATGGTGATATGTTTGCTGTTGATTTTTTATGATATTGGTGATGAATATCACCATATGAAGACGTGAAGGTCAACTGTCACAAACATTTACCAAGCCATTATTTTACTTGGATCAGTTATTGAAGTCTAATTTGTTTTTGGTGTTGAGGCATGTAGGCTTTGGAAGGTACCAAGTACAGGACATTCCTAGCTTGTAAACTAGGTCCAACCAGGATAGCATACAACCACGGTTTCATTATCTTGTGAAGTGATCCAAGTCACTTCATCCAAATAACAGAGCGCATTGATGCTTATTGTGTGGTCTTTTTGTCATTATTGAAATATATATTCAACCAAAGTGCATATTCAGTGAACTATTGGGATTAATACTATGTCTATACACTCTTGGGATTAATACTAAGTCTCCTGGGCACAATAAATGAGGGAAGCACAATTCAAATGTGATCACTGATTTTCATGACTGCTTTTTTTAATACAGGTGAAAGTGTTAAGTAACAATTTCATAACATATATGCAATGGTCTGTAGCCAGTGTTCAATTCAGAAGTGGATAGCTTTCCCCTTGTTATTGTAGGCTGTAGAAATGGAGATGAGCTCTTTCCCAGATGTATCTGACTGATGTTCATTGTAACTGAATAAAATGTGATTTCATCAGGCATGGAAGCTATGATTACTAAATTCTTTAGAGAGAGTTCTGCTTTCTGTTATATTTGTTGTATTTGTTGTATATCTGTTGTATTTGATATGTTAAACTACTGTACCAGGCAATAATTTAGCTGTTGTGGAGCTTCATATCTGTAATGTACGTGAAACCCAAATGCAGATTGGGGGAAGTTTATTTACAAAGGTCAGAAGTAACACAAAAGAGAAAAAGCTCAGAAGATCAAAAGTTAGAGTCAAATAGTAATCCAAAATCGATAGACGGAAGTCCCAACGAAAACAGGTATCCAATTCAATAAATAAGCAGTCCAAACTCAAAAATATCCAAAGAGTCAAAAAAGGCAAAAAAACTCAGAAGGCTAAAAACTCGCAACAGGGATCAAGGTAACACAAAAAACAGAGATCAACGACAAGCAGTAGATCGGAGCACGAACTTACATTCAGGTTACACGGTCAGACAATCAGACAAAGAACATGGAACAAACAGGAGTTTATATAGGGAGTAGAGACACTGGGGCAAACAGGAGACAGCTGATACTCATTAGGGGAAACAGGATTACGAGACACAGGTGTGGAGCAAGGAGGAAGGAAGGGGCAGGTCAGGTGAACAAAACATAAGCACATGGGAGACAAAAACAAACAAGGAAGCTGCAGTGCAGCGTTAGACCAGCGGGGGGCCAAGGTCCCAGGGAACAGGATCATGACACATATCAATAAATACAAAAGTAATAGATAACTAACATTAGGTCGCTAACCATGCAAACAGAGACGATTAATGAAATCTGAAAGATTTTTGATGCAACTGATTGTCACATTCAGTAGCTTCATTAGCAAATGTTAGTTTCATTTGAGACGCTAAGGTACCTTAGGTTTTCTCATATATTCCTTAACTACCACTATATGTTTTTACTAATGTTTACCTTTGGAACTACAGATTTTATGACCTTTTTTTTTTACTGGATGTTGACAATTACACATCAGAAAGAAACAAAGAAGTAGGCGTTCACGCTTGAGAAGGGGGCATTCCTGTTTGTGGACAAAATGCCCATTTAAGACCACAGACTGAAATTGGAGAGGTAGATTGGCCCAGCAGCAAGTCACATCAAGTTAAGAAAAAAGACGCTGCCTTGTATATCACCATTTCCTTGGTGTCACATCCTTCTCAGCAAAGCATTCTGTAGTCAAGTGGTTATCCCTGATATACCAGGCTTATTCAGAATATGAACTCAATGCTAATACTCATGTCTGGAGTCTTTATTTTCAGTAAGTACTTCATAGCCTTTACTCATCAACACTTTTGAGAGGCAATTCTTTTATTACAGTTTGTAACTGTGATCTTTTATTGTGTGTAAAATAGGTCTCGCTGTAGCTGAAGATTACACTGATAATTATAAAACACCTTATCAGAATGGGTTTGGAGTTGATGAATTCACAATTGATGTGTCTGGATCTGCGGATTATGACGACGACTATTACGATAAACCAGTCATCCGAGTAAGGATGCCTTGTCAGACCTCTGAGAGTACAAGCTTAACTCCAAACAAAACTACTAGCTTGCTCTTCTTCCTCTTCTTCCTCCTCTTCCACTGGTGGTAACTACAAGACCTGTTTGGGATACGACTGTGTCTTAATCCTGCTTCGCTTCACCTAAATCTCCATAATCAAGACTTTTAAAACACAAGCTCATCTGTTGACATAAATAGCCCAAATGTTTTGGAAGCTGTAGTTGATTGATGTTGATTTTAATGTTAATATCACAAATCTCTTTGAAGACAACTAGCACTCAGGACTGCAACCATACAAAACCATTTGCCATGTAAAAACCTATATTGTTTAAAACAAGCTTCAGTTTATGAGGATTAATTTTTGATGTACTGTACAATCTAAAATAGTCAAGGAAATTGACAACATCTGAAGATTTGCAACTACTCCTGTATTAGGGTGTGACAGTGCAATGACATTTAGATTTGTACACTTGATACCTGTGCTAAACACAACTAGGACACTCAATATATATATATATATATGTTTTTGTTACAGACACAGTAGGGTCTAATACTGTAATTTTTAATAAATTTGCAAAAATCTCAAAAAATACTTTTTTCATGTTGTCATTATGGGGTGTTGTGTGTAGAATTATGAGGAAAAAAATGAATTCCATTTTGGAATAAGGCTGTAACATAAAAATAAAAAATATGGAAAGAGTGAAGCACTCTTTCTGTACTGTAACCTGAGCTTTCGGGCGATATCACATTTGTCTCTAAACCAAAGCACTGATGAGAAAAAACAATCATGAACTTACATTAATAATTGAGTTCCTTCTAGCAGCACCTGCATTTTCTAATGGGTCCTGAAACTTAGGAGATGCCTCATTGGTGCCTGTCAATGGTATCTGTCAATGGTCAGTAGTATTACCACTACAAGGGTATGGTTTGATCATTTACATGTATATGTGTGTGTATATGTATATCAGATGCAATGATTATTTATTGGGGGTTTTGTTGGGGGAGGTCTCACTGTTATGCTTGTTGACATTTTTACTGGGCTATGGTATCCCAGGGATAAATGCAGGTGCTTGGGGAATGGGCGTCATGATTGTTTGATTGGAGTGGGGGAAGGGGAGTTCCCGACCGCATTCAGAGAGGGGCCGGGGTTGTTTCTGATGACGTCGGCACCGCAAGCAGAGCGGAGCAGGACTGGTGGCTGGCGTACTGATTATGAGGATGCGTGTTCCCATGCCCCTAAAGGGAAGTAATATTGCTTGTATGTGGTTGTGAGACTGGGCCCACGTTGGATTCTGAAAACTGTGCTTCTTCTCGAGGAAGATCACCGTGTGAGATTGCATTACCTGATCGGAGAGAAGCAGCAGAGACCAGGACGTGGCACGTGTTTTCACGCCAACTAAAGGAAAGTAGCCCCTTGTCCATTGTGGGTGAATGGGTCCATGGTAATAAGGTTGTGAGACTGATTACGTATTTTTGACTGCTCTGTCAGGGTATCCGTGTATGGCTGAGCGTGAACCAGGAAGTAGCCACTCTCATCTGCCTGTGGAGCTTGGATGCAGTGGCCGAGTGAGTGATTGACTGGGGAATTATTCGGCTGTTGGCAGGGCACAGTGTGGGACTCCGCACGAGATCGGGATTTAATTCTGTCTTTGTTTTTTTTCGCCGACCAAGGTTGTAATTTCTCCTCAAAATTTGTCAGTCGGCAGGAGTCCTTTAGGCACAACACCAAGACGTTAAGACGGGAGGGTGCAGAGGCAGCTGCTGTAGCTGGTGGCACAGGCTCTGTAATTAATAATATGATGATGGTGCCATGGTTTTTGGGGGGGCCCTGGGTGCCAAAATATGGTGATAAGAATAGCTCACCCATAGGGGAATGGCGTGGCCAGATGGAGGTTTATTTAAGAGCACAGACTAGAGCACAGTTTTTCAAATGTCAAAACAAGTAGGGGGGGGGGGGGGGGCATTCATACTGCGTCTCCATGAGTCTCACTCTAGGTCGAGAAATAAGGAGCCTGCAGATGGGTCAGATGACGAGATGCTCCGGGGCCAACTAGTGCTGGGGCTCCAGCCGGATCCAGTGCAAACCGAACTCCAGAGACGAGTGTGCAGGGAACCTGAGCTTACCTTTGAAGATGGATGTAAAGAGGCAAAGGCTATGGAGCGGGAGATTGAAGAGGTACGTGCACAATGGGAGGTGGACACACAACGCATGTATAACAGTTCATCTCAGCCCTCACCCCCTACTCCAAGCAACCCAGTGCAAGATTTTAATAACCTTAAGGAAGCATTGCGGACTGAGCTGGTGGAGGAATTAAGAGCCCAAGTGGCTGAATTAAGGACTACCCTCCTGACTGAGTTACGGACACAGCGAGTGGCTCCAGCGTTTACAGCTTGCCAGACTGAACCTGCTAATACTGTGGGGAACCTCCTCTGCTGAAAAATACAGCCCTGCAGAGGCCCCGATTAAAGCCACCCTGGTAGGGGAGTGCCCTGAGGTTGAGGTCCTGGTTCAAGGTAAGTGCATTCCATGCATCCTTGACACCGGGTCCCAAGTAACCTTATTTAGTCAGGGTCTCCTGAAGCATTACTTTGGGGATATTATAATGAAATAAGTTATAGATGTTCCTTGGCTAACCCTTAAAGCCGCCAATGGGCTTGCCCTCCCTTATGTGGGTTATGCCCTATTAGATTTTGAAGTAGGGGGCATTGCTGTTCCAGGGAAGGGGGTGGTTGTAGTAGAGGATCGCTACCTACCCTCTACTTATGAGGTGCTGGGTATGAATGTAATCCAGTACTGCTGGGAAGGCTTATGCCAGCAAGGGGGGCACCAGTTTGCACTGTTTAAATCTACTTTCCATAGGGCAGCAACAGTGGCATGGGACCGAGCATTTGCAGCTTGCCGGTGGGTAAAAGCAGAAGAACATCGGGGCCTGAGTCTGGGAGTAGCCCGGTGTGACTGGCCCCCCAGACTGCTGTCTGGTGCTCATGTTTCCGAAGCCCCAAGGACCTATCGAGGAAGTGTACTCTTAGAAGATTGCTACCATGGAGCACAGGATTGGTGTGTGGGCCGTACAGTGGCCCAAGTACAAGATGGATGGGTTCTTCTTAGGGTATGCAACCCCCACCCGTATCCAGTTACCTCCCCGGCGCCCCCTAGCTCGAGTGCTACGGCTGACACCGGACGAGATCCAGGTGCCCAACCAACTGGTGCTTCAGAGAGAGGATGAGACGGTGGTGGAGGTGGACGTCCGCCCTGTGAATAGTGCCCTTCCAGACCATTTAATGGCCCTTATTAGTCAGGTGGAAGGGCTGACTCCTCCCCAGATGCAGCATCTTCAAGAGTTACTTGGCAGGTGGCGAGGTGTCTTTGTGGAGTTATTCGAGAAAGCTCTAACCCTTGGGCTGCCTCAGTGGTTTTGATGAAAAGAAAGGATGGCTCCTGGAGGTTTTGCGTAGACTATCGTAAATTGAATGAAGTTATGCACAAGGATGCCTTTCCGTTACCTCGGGTGGAGGAATCCTTGACTCGACACTCGACTTGGTACTAGCAGGTAGAAGTTCATCCATCTGATAAGGAAAAGACTGCCTTTGCCATGCCAGTAGGGTTATATCAGTTTGAAAGGATGCCTTTTGGGCTTTGTAACGCTGCTGCAACATTTCAGCAATTAATGCAGCGGTGTCTCGGAGGTCAGGTGCATGATTTTTTCTTAATTTATTTAGATTATGTGATTGTGTATTCACCTTGTTTTGATTCCCATCTAGACCACCTGGGGCAGGTTTTCGCAAAGTTGCAGGAGCATGGCTTGAAGCTTCAGCCCATTAAGTGTCACCTTATTCAGAGGTCAGTACAGTATCTGGACCACGTGGTTGGGAGGGGAGGTGTAGCGACGGACCCTGGTAAGACCCAAGCCGTGCAACAGTGACCAGTCCCGACAACAATGTGAGAAGTTAGATCGTTCCTGGGGTTTGTTGGATATTATCGCTAATTTATATTTGCTCAGAAAGCTGCTCCACTGCATGCACTTTTGAGGGGAACAGGGGGGCAAAAGACCAGGTCCATTATTTGGACTCCAATGGCGAGCAGGCCTTTGATCTACTGAAGCAAGCGCTCCTGAGCACTCCGGTGTTGGCATATGCAGAATTTGCCCTGCCCTTCCGACTCTATACAGATGCTAGTCTGCATGGGCTGGGGGTGGTCTTGGCACAGCTGCAGGAGGGGAGGGAGCATGTGATCGCATATGCAAGTCACAGCCTCCATGATGCAGAAAAGAACGACCAAAATTATAGTGCGTTTAAGCTGGAACTCCTGGCTTTGAAGTGGGCAGTGATGGACAAACTACCTGTGGGGAGCCAAGTTTCAAGTGTTCACTGATCACCGATCACTGCTCCATTTATGCACAGCCAAGTTGGGGGCTGTTGAGCAGGGATGGGTGGCCCAGTTGGCTAACTTTGACTTTTCCTTGTGTCACAATCCAGGTTCCGAGCACCAGAATGCTGACGCGCTGTCCAGACTTCCAGAAGCATTGTTGGCTGGACGGGTCGAAGCCCAAACCTCACTCCCCAAGGGTCTGGCGGAAGGTACGTGGGCTGAGTGTCAAGATCTGGATTTCGATACAGCAATGGCTGCGGCAGGGACATGAGGCAACACCAACGGCGGTGGGGGACGGAGTGCCCACAGTGCTGCCTTAGTAGCGGTACAGAAGGCCCTCGGGCACCCCTATGTTCAATCGAGAGCAGTTACCCATGGGAGACATTAGCGTCTCTGAATCGTCTGGGTGACCGTTATCCTTATATACTCGTGATGGTGGATTTGTTTTCTAGATTTGCGTTTGCAGTGCCGACAAGAGATCAGACTGCCCCTACTACAGCCAGAGTGTTCCAGTCATTGGGATGCCCGGAAGGGGAGTTCCGTTCTTATAGGGCGACCGCATTCGGAGAGGGGCTGGGGTTGTTTCGGATGACGTCGGCACCGCAAGTAGACGAGTGGAGCAGGACTGGTGGCTGGCGTACTGATTATGAGGATGCGTGTTCCCACGCCAGCTAAAGGGAAGTAATATTGCTAATATTGTTGTGTGACTGGGCCCACGTTGGCTTCCCAGGCTCTGAAAACTGTGTTTCTTCTTCAGGAAGATCACCGTGTGAGATTGCATTACCTGATCGGAGAGAAGCAGCAGAGACTGGGACGTGCCGCGCATGTTTTCACGCAAACTAAAGGAAAGTAGCCCCTTGTCCATTGTGGGTGAATGGGTCCATGGTAATAAGGTTGTGAGACTGATTACGTATTTTCGACTGCTCTGTCAGGGTATCCGTGTATGGCTGAGCGTGAACCAGGAAGTAGCCCCTCTCTCTGAGGTGGGCATGGACGTGCATGGGTAAGCCTTTCCTCCACTCATTTCGATGCCTGAGCTTGTGTATGTGTTTGGGGAGTTGCTCGCAATGAGCTGCATCTTTGTGGAAAGTGGGATTCGATGTGATTGCTGTGACTTACTGAGTTACTAATTTGTGCTGTGCTGTTTTTCTGTATGTTTTTATTGTGGGGTGGCCATGTTTATCTGGTTAGGTCCTTAGAGTGTGGGCAGATTGAATGACGCCATGTTAGCGACTCCTTGAGGGTAACCATAATAAGTAACAATGTAACTTATTATAATTAGTATTATTATTTGTTTTTTTTCTTTTTGATTTGTGGTTGTGCAGTTTTTGTTTGTTTTTGTTTCCTCCTATCTCGGAGTTGTAGCTAACTGTGGGCCTGTGTATATCTGGTGGGCCTGGGCCTTAAGGATGAGGGTTTTTACCAATTGCCCATCTTGTATGCCTTTCAAACCATCAGCTTTAACCGTGTGCGCAACTCAGTGTTCTCTTGTCAATAAATCTATAAACCCGCATGACTTGGAGATCTAAACCAGTGGGGTTGTTAAGCGTATCGGCCTGACACAAGTTTGACAGGCACCAATGAGGTAGCTCCTCATTTCAGGACCCCTTAACATTAACGAAAACATAAGTGCTGAGCCTGCTAGGAGCTCAGTGGTAACGGTAAAAAAAAGCATATCCAGGTTTTCATATAAGGTATGTTAAATAAAACGTTTTAGACCCTAAAACAGGGGTCTGAGTTATCATATATATCAGACCTATATATTTTTTTTGCCCTGTAACTGGGGGGGACAGATCGAGGTCAATCTGAATCTGGGGGGGACACGTCCACGTCCACACGTTCAAGTCCTCACTCCTGTATGTAGCCTGTATGTTGAGAGTTCTGCAGATTGGACTCTGTGGCTGACTCCAGCTCTATCTCTGCAGGAGTTCCTCCTCTGAATATCCAGGATTGCACAACTGCACTTATGCCGCCATTCTGTAGGTGGAACTTCCCCAACAACCGAAAATTGAACAGAAGCATTCGTCAAAATTTCACACTTAACCGATTGTATCTCATCATAAAGGGTCAGAAAACAAGGAGTATGAGTATGAGCAGGAGGAGAAAGTGTAAAAGAATTAACTTGTCCTTAAAAAACATTGGACAAAAACAAAACAAAAAATTGGTGAATGAGGCCTACTGTGTTACTTTAGTTTTACTTCAAATCAAATAAATGAGACTTAATATGACTTTAATACTATATCACTCTGAATTGCCCAGACCCAGATTGCAGAACTAATTGGTAAAAGATTGCAGGTACAACCTTGCTTGTGCTTTTAGCACACATCACAATCATATGACATCAGTGGACACAACCTATCAAAAGAGACTGGTTTCATACATCTCAGCAAAAAACAACACAACGGCAGAAATAAGAACAGAGAGAACATTTTTTTATGTTAATGAGGAAGTGTCTATTGATGTTTCCTCAGTACTTAAACACAGTTTACTTGGTAATGCATGTCATTTAGGCATTAGGCAGTGTTTATTAGTTTGTCAGTTAAGAGACTAGTAAGAAAAAGTTTATCCTATCCCAGAATATGAAATCAACAGTGATGATTGCATATGGTGTCTTTCTTCTCGGTAAGAGTAAAGCAATTTGTAACTTTTATCTGTCAGCACTTGTACCTTCACATGGCATTTGGTAATATTTTTGTTTGTGTCTCTGTGATCTTTAATGTGTGTGTATAAAAGGTCTTGCATTGGCTGAAGAATACACTGATTACCATCATGGAACAACTCCTGAGTATACGTATGAATCAACAATGTTTGATTATAGTATGTATGAGGAGATTCAAACCTCTGGGAGTATCAGCTTTACTTCAAACAAAACTACCAGCTTGCTCTTCTTGTGCTTCTTCTTTATCTGGTGGTAGCTACTCGACCTGTATGGGGTATGACACTGTCTCTGAATCCAACTTCACCACAGAAAAACCTCAACAAACAAGACCCTCAAAACACAAGCTCATCCACCTGTGAAAATAGGCAAAAGCATTCTACAATGTTGACTCTGACAACATTTTAAAACATGCAACCCTTTCTTGGAATTGTCTTTTTAGCATCTAAAACGTGACTCATAACAACTAATACTGTGATGCCTGTGCTGATCAGAAGAGCACTCAAAAATGTGTGTTTTTGTTACAGACACTCTACTGTGTAACACTGTGGAGCTGCATTTGCTGTACTTGTCTGTCTGGAAAAATAAAACAAATTTGTCTCTCACAGTCCTTTGGAAATGAAGTCAACTGACTGGGTTTAAGGAAGCATGCTTTAAGTTAGGAGATACAGTATGGATATATTATACTCCAGTTACACTAGTGGACCCCATGATATTGATGGGAGTGAGGATTAGAGTGGGAGAATGTAATGATAGCCAGCTGGTCAAGAGCTACACAGTAAGTAAGTTAATACACCTCCATCCCAACACTTCAAGAGACATGCTAGTGTGTGAAACTGGCACACCACTAGCACACCCCGGGTACAAATAGGCACAACAAAAGGCTAATTACACCCATGATAACAAACACATTGCGCATGCACAAAAAACACCAAAAACGTTTACATTTTTGTTTGTGGAATAGGCCACACAAGAATTTTTTTGATAACATTTGCAGTGGAGAAATCAGGTGTTTTAATTGTCTAATCTTTATTCAGTGAAAGCATACAATATTTAGTTTGTTAGTAATGGATTGCAACATCAACAGAAACAACTTAATAGCAGCAAAAGGAAACTGCCAACCTCTCCAATTCATAGTAGATTGATGGTACCCTAGTAAATAAGGAGGGGGCAAGCAGACCAGAAAGTCATAGGTTCAAATCCAGCCTTGATTTGTCCCAATCCCAACAAGCATTAACCTATACTTTTTCAAAACTTTTAACACAGCTACACCTACATCACACAATTAGCCAAACAGTAAGTTTTCTTATGAAAAGCACATTTTGTTAACAAAACAAACACTAGCATGTGTTTCAGAGTTTCAGAACAGGCAGATTAAATGCAAATTGTATGTAGAATTTTGAAATCAGACAAAAGTTTGTTAGTGATTGAAAAAAAACTTTAATGACAATGATAATGGTTTGTTTTTCAATAAAAATCTTAATACAATTATGTAATTGTTTCAAAGTTGTAATTTGAAATTTCTATGGGGTAATTTGTTTTTAAAACATAACTTGCATCTCTCCACCCCAACTGTGAGGTGAAGCTAAAGTGAGATCATTCATTCATGTTGTGGGTGCAACACTGGGTGCCCAATCTGACATTTTAAGTCCCAAAAATACGAAGAAATGGTCACCTGAACATAAATGAAGGTCTAGCCTGGTAACAAAACCAGATCCTCATTCTGCACTTAGTTCCGTACAGAAGGTCTGGACACTTGGTAGTGAGATTCAATTGCTTCCTTGAGGTGTTTAAGTTTAAAAAGATTGGATGACAGCTTGCCTTAACCGATAGCATTCTAGCTCTGCATTCACAATGCCTACCTCTTTTCACTGATTGGACATGTTAAAATGCCTCCTGAGACAACAAGCTCAATAGGATCAAATCCATAGCACTCTAAGGAAATGATAATCAAACAGAAGTGCTAGGTAGGCAAGGCGAGGCTAACCATGGTCTACAAGTCCAAGCTAATCGTCTGAACGGCACAACTTTACGATGCAACTTCCGATGGATCTTTCAACCTATGCTTTTGGAAAACACCTTGGAAAGTCTCAAACCAAGGAGGCAATGGAAGTTAGTGACAACACTTTTGGGAAACAGACCCTGCTGGACTCTGGAGCAGGTATGAACAAAGATCACATGGCAGACAAAGGACATAAACCAACCAAAACATGAAGGGACAAATCAGACAGAAGACAAGGCACAACAAAAGTGCTTGACTACAACACAAGGTTTAAAAACACAAAATACAAAAATGATCCACACAGGATCCTGACATATTGCTCTTGCCAAACCTCCAAACGTAGAGTTAGAATTGAAGTGAATTTATGGAGGTGTGATTTGTGTAACACTGAACTTGACTGAAATTGTGAATGAGGTACTTGTCAACATTCTTTAAACATGGTATGCGGTTGGATGAGACATGCAGTGTTGCAAGACTGAACCAGTTTCACAAGCTAGAAGTGAAACCAAATGTGCTGTCTAACGTGAGCAACATACTGTCAAAGACTGTCCTAGAATTCAACTGTCTGCTGTATTACTAATAAAGAAAATGCAAAGACAAGATAGACATCGGTTTAGAAAAAGAAACATTTTATTTGCATGTGTTGCTCTTATTGGTGAGTATAAGATTAACCTTTTCTGTCTACCTCTTATCAACTAAACACTAGAGTGGAACCCCCACATACAGGGGATATGTTCAGAAAATTTTAACTGCAAATAATAGTAAACACCATTATAAATTTAAGGTGTAATTAAACATGCCCATGAGAGGAAACAACAACTAATGGGTGTAAAAGCAATTAAAGGACAACATTAGGTCTACACACTTTCATAAATGTTATGTAAATGTTGACATGCCAAGAAATTGTGATTTGTTTTTGCTGAAAGGATCAGGGATGAGATGAATAATTCTTTTCCTCAACTTTTCTATTTTCTATTGTTTCTATCTTTTCTATTGTCTAAATGCATTTCAATATTGACACTAATACGTGTGCATTCATGCATGTGTGTGTGTGTAGTAGTGGTGGTGGTGGTGAGTGTGGTTGTGTTTACAGCATTTTCTCCTTCCAAAAACTCCCTGGAAGAAGATGCCACTGGCACAGTTAAATCCACTGTTCCCCTTACATTTATACTGGATGGTGATGGTGACAGCGACTATGACTATCAACCAGATGGGACAGGAAGTCTTTCTACCAAAGCAATTAGCAATTAGGGTGCACATGCCTCCATGTCACAAACAAAGACATTACAGCAACTATGACTGTCTCTTTCAACCATCTTCAAGCATGTGGGACTGTTTTACTAAGAGTACAAGAAGTTTACCCATTTGAAAGAACTTTTACCGTGGGAACCATATTATATAGCCTGGGGTCTGACACGTGTCCTCATTCCTCTTTCTCCCTTAACATACCACTTTTACACAGTGCAATTCTTTATTTTGTGTATGTGTTTTAAGCTTCACTGGACATTGTTCCTTGTTCCTTGTCTCTTAATAGGGTGATGGCTAAGAAATGACGATACTGGCGTGATATAAAAAAAAAAGTTTAAGCTCCATGTTATCCAGATGCATGCAAATGAACTAGCACATAATACATTACGTAAACAAGCCGCGAGAGGCCATGGGTTATGCTGGTTTTACCAAAGCTAAGGGAGGTTGTTAGGCACATGTAGCAGAGTGCCGTTAAAGCCCCTTAGCCGTGGTAAAACCAGCATAACCCGTGGCAATTAATGAAGCTATACAAGTGCTCACCCAATCTCAGTAAAGTGAGATAAACAGATAATTACTCATGAAAATATATAAGGCACCATTACAGATAATAACTAAAGTGGTATGTTTCCTTGGTATCAAAAGGCCAAAGTAGCATTATAAGGCTTTGTGACATTTCAAGTTGTCTTATATGATGACATTAAAATGTCTTATGAGTATACAGTCATTAGAATGTATAAACAATTATGAATAATGTCATTAGTTATAAGGCCCAAATAGGTATTCTCTCCAGTGTTTCCTTAGTTTTAGATGTGTACCTTAAGGAAGTCCTAACTGGATTAACTAGATATTCAATAATACCATTTCCTGAACCATCCAGGTAACATAAATTTGATGAAAAACATGATAACACACTGGAGAATGCAAACAAGGGTCTGGCATTAAACCATCTGGTATCTACAACAACAGCCTCATAGCGTCATTACAGGCAACTGTAAGCATTTGTAAGCTGCTATTCATGTACCTAAATCACAAATAAGCAGTGTACATAGGTGTACAAAAGGCTTTAAACAATGAACATTTTACATTAAAAGAGCACATACTGAACCTGCAAAGTAACATGTTCACCTGGGCATATAGTTTTGCGACATTGACGGTATATTTCTTTGTCATCACTAAAATCATAAGTACATTGAGTATGTCTTGTTCTATGTGAATTGGTGCGGCCCTGTTGTCCACGACTGGTTACCACCCAACTAAATATATTATACTCTTTCTCGTCTTTGAATCATCTCTGCCTCAAATGCTGTGAACCACATTAGCCACAATAATAATAATAATAATAATAAAAATAAAGTAAAATTATATCAATAATAAATAAAATGTATCATTAAGAAGCAGCAGGCTGTAGCTTCACTATAGGTAGCGAAGCTACATTTCTGAGTAGCGTGGCTGTGGCTCAGCTATTTTCTGAATCTGACAGCTTTTCATTAGTTTAGTTATTTTTTGGCCATGTAGTGCGGTAGCTTTCCCATACTCTATATTTTCAGAGCATCAACTCTCAGCAGCAAATCTTTTGGGTAAGACTAAAGTCGGACACATAACAGTTAATTACATTAACAGCTGCGATGATTTTGTAAAAAAAGAGCATTTTTAGTGTTCTAGATATGATTTCAGCAGCCCAACTAGTTGGTGTATTCATCAAATTTTCCTTTTCATTATGCAGAAACGTCTGTCGTAAATACGATACAACTGATAGCTATACCCATAACCCAGACAAACACAACCCAGTGTTCAAGTCGATGTAGCAGAACGTTGTGATCAACAGTGTCAAAAGCTGCACTGAATCAAATTCATTGCATTTATTAAGAGAAGTTCAGGTGCTAATTGTGATGAGGGATTAGTTAGCTTCTCAAGCACACGAGCATTGTTCATATCCTATTGATGATGTTGCAAGAAAGAAAGATTGTCTTGCTTTCCCAATTTCATAATTATATTTACAGTACAAAGCATCTCTTTATGGATTTGTTATGTTTTTAAGCAGTTCCACAGTTGGATACAGTTGCTGTAGTTGAAACATCTTTGAATTAAAAATTTCAGCAAGTCATCTACAGAGTCTGACATTTCAGTTGAGATCCGTCAGAGAGCTTGCTCAAAGAGATCACCTGTGTTATCGTTTATGACTCTCCTACCTACAGTCATGGATCTGTTCTGAATGTGAGGGGACATAGAAACATCAAAGAAAACACAGAAATGATCAGATAAGGCCAAGTCAATAGCAACTGTAGAGACAGTAAGACCCTTTGTTATAACAAGGTCAAGGGTATGACCATGTGAGTGTGTTGGCCCCTGTACATGTTGAGTCAAGTTGAAATTATCAATTTGTGTGAGTAGGACTCTAGCATAAGTGTTTTTTTGATTATGCAAATTAAAATCCCTAGATATAATAAGACAGTCAAACAAAGCAAATGGCTGACAATAGTTCACCATAATTAAGAAAAACTCTGAATGTCTTGGAGGCCTATAAATAGTCAATAACAGTATGTTAGGAGAGCATTTAACAAGTCCACATCCTCAAAGGATACAAAATCACCAAGTGATGACAAAGTGATTGAAAAGAGGCCTTGAATACATTTGCGACCACGCCATTTGGAGAAAAGAAGATTTTCTGAAGCCAAAGTCAAATCACATCGAAGTGTAAGTATTTGTGTAGTGGAGAAAGGAGTAAAGTGAAGAACTTTTGGAGGAAATTTATTTCACGGTCCAAGTCACCTAAATACTAAAGAAATATTACTGTTAATATGCTAACGTCTTTCTAGCAGTTCACTTACGTTCACACCAGAGGCGGCCAAAGTGACCAGGTCGCAGAGGTCGCTGAAGAAGCTTCACTGTTGAGCTTTGTTTGCTCATGACATATCATTTGGAATGTTAATTTAAAGGGCCGCAGCCAAAATAAGATTCCCCAAACAACAGTTGTGTAATCTCGTTCATCTCATGATTATGTTTGTAGCAATATTTAAAAACCTGGCCTTGGTCGAGGCAGTCCACAAGAGCAAAGCAGTTGCGGATAAAATCCTACTTAAAACTACTAGCCTTCACTTTTTTTGTTTGCATCCCTGTAGCAAAACAGGGTTGGGTCATAGAGGACCGGATAGCCTGCCACTGCTGTGATGATTCATTTTTAATACAAAGTAGGAACTAGTAACTACAGTTACACCGTTTGTTTCCTCGAACCCACCTGGTTGTTGGACGTTGGTAAATCTATGTATTCCGATTGGTATTCGCCGAACCGCGTCATAGCTCATTACCATAAAATTAACTGACTTTCAACTGACTTTGCTGCCCAATTCGCCGACTCTCCATAGAGAAATAATGACTTCCATCACTCTGGTCGTTTTGGTCGCTTCTGGTGTGAACGTACAGTTATTAGCTGATGTATAATGGTAAAATTTCTTTGAGAAAACAGAGCTGTGTATTTAAAAATAAATTGTAGGTCTTTTAAAGTAGTGTAACTACGCTAAGTGGAAGAATGAGCGTGAAAATCAATTATTAAGACCAGTGTGGTTGTAACACGTTTGAAGATAAGTTAGGTTAATGTAATGTGTGTTTGCACACTTGGCTAACATTCGCAGTCTGTGATGATTCAAATTGGCTACTGCTAGTAGTAACTTGGCAAACTTTTAAAATGACCGGTATCATTCATAAGCACAAACAACAGCAACTGGGACATTGAACTATACGTTTTCTTTTTTACAGGTGATGCAACATCATCCTCTATGCATCTAAGTCCAGCATTCCTGAAAATCATCATCGAGGGAGAGGTTGTCATAGATGGCATCAAAGACCTGCCAGAAGCTATATGCATTCTATTTGGACTCACATACGCACTCCATCTCAACTACCCCAAGTCTATGCAGCTCACAGTCCAGTTCATACTGCAGGTACTTCTTGATTTAGAAGAAGTACCTGCAGAAGATCCAAACATTGAAAAACCAGCTTGCAATGTAAAGGTCATAGGTCACAGGTCTCAAAGGAGACCACACACACAAGCAAAATCTGTGTGCTTCCATGTAAAAAAAAGTTGTTTTAGCTGAGCCTGTTTTGTTCAAGGGTAAATATTTGTAGTTATATGTTGGCACTGTATGTTCAGTATGTGCTTTTAGATGATATTAGTGGTGTCCAATCCTGCTCTGGGATAGCTACTGCATTGCCCCTTAATGAGCTTAAAGGCCATTTCCAGTCATAATCAACATTTGTCTCAGAAATCACGTCACTTATGACCAGTTCATCTCATACCATGCACACAGTTAACTGCAGCATGTGGACGTTGCACGTCATCCTTTTGCCATCTACAAAATTTGAAGCCATAGTTTTAAAAAAGATAATTGAATGGGGAACTAAAACATGCAGGGCAGTAGCTCTTCAGGAGCAGGACTGGAGCACATTAGGAGCAGATGTTCAATACAAGCACACTAGCATTTGAAATTGTGCTTTTTATTAGCCTGTTAAGTTGGGGTAAAAAACAGAAGTGTAAATAAAAGTGTTAAATGGTTGTGTTCCCCGTCTTCAGGAAAAAAAAAAAAAAAAAACGTGTAACAGTATGTATCACATGTCTTTTGATTGACTGCATTTTAACAAATGTTGAACTTATCATTTGTCTTTTTTATTGTATTGTTGTTTTATCTATCTGCAATTTGTCTGTTGGTCAATTAGTTATTGTTATTTTTTTATATAATAATTTTATTTTTTATATTTATATTTGTATATATTATTATTTATTCTTATTATATTTTTTTAATTATTTTATTTGTGACAGGTAATAATTTCAGTGTTTCTACAATAAAAAAAAACTTTTTAAATGTATTACTTTTTAAATGTATATTTAAATGTATTGTTTAATTTCTTTTTTCCCATATAATATTCTTGAATCAATGTAATTGATACAATATCTAAATCAAAACAGTATAATTCATTCATTCAATTAGAATAAAATACATTACTTATATTAACAAATTATTTTAAGCACTGCTAAATAATGTTCCTTGGGTTATTTCACATATTTGTTTATGTGCATTTGACTGAAAAGTTGGTAAGACTTCAGAAAACAGAATTTATGTGAACTAATGATTTTGAGTAGAAACTACTAATGTCAATTTTTATATGTCCAAGTCATCTATGTCAATACAACTTAAACAGTTTAGTTTCATGTTTTGTAAAAACTACAGCGGTATAAGGCAACGGGTTTCCACACGATTTTCTAGTAAACTCAACTAGTATGGGTTAAGAGTGTGGGTTAAATGCACTCAATGTTTTTCTTGTCTCTGTCTTATCAGCACAGGAATAGAGAATGGACTAGACATGCTGGGTCCCAGCTTGTTTCCAAAACTACACTCAGTCCATGACCAACAGCACATCGTACAAGACTCTCTTCATAACCCATGAGATTGGACGGGAGTGGAGATGTCATGATGATGATAAAGATTGATGGCTAGCTGAAGGTCCCAGGCAAGCACAATTCAGTCTGTCAGTTGTTTGGGGATGGACTGGGGACACTGCTTGTCTTAAGCGGCATGCAGCTCTGTGTACTTTGAGGGAAACCCATGCGAGGGGGAGACAGGAATGGTAGAAAGAGGTCAGGGGTACGGGACAGACAGATTTTGGTGTGCCACACTTATATATATTCTTTGTGAGTGTCTCCGTCTCTCTGTGCAGCCTTGGTATGATCGGGTCCTCAGCCAGGATGGAGATATCTGTGATTGTCCATTGTTAACTGTTACATGCTCACATTCTCCATGCGATTGTTGAGGTCCTTGACAGTCTGCTGGAAATGGTCGTTGGCAGTCTGCCCCAGATGGCTGAGTGTCCTTGTTGACGTATCTCTGCTGGGCTTGCAGAGGCAGTTGTTTTGGCTTTGCAGTTTTTGTTGATATCCATGACTGGGTCAGTCTGTGAGCACTTATCAGCAGGTCTGCCTGTTGGCTGCAAAAAGTTTGCATGTTGGGGAGAGAGGCTGTAGCCATCAGCCAAAACTCTGGTTCCAATCCAGCTGAATTCAATGCTATTTGGTTTGAAGAACATTTGTCAATAAAGTTCATACTAAGTGAAACCAAGTTCATACCAAATGATACCAAGTTTTTCCAAGCCAGTTGTTAAGACTGAATTGACTGAATAAGACTGAATTAATCATGAGTGTGTTGTAGGTGTAACAATGAATTAACAATTGAGAGTCATCTTCCATTGCTTTTAAGAACTAGGAGCGCACAATTTAAGGAAATAAAAAGAATCCTATGGCCTTTGGTCAAATGATGGAGGTAAAAGGCTATAGCCTACACAATAAATAGTTGAAGTTGATTTGTGAGAACAGAGAAGCCAGAAAAACTATCAGACCCAGAAGGCATTCACCCTTCCCAAAGGCCACAAATCAAGCTGTGTGTGACCCACAAGAACTTCAGCTCCACAAAAACACAAGCAATACTTTGATGTACAACACAGAAAAACACACACCTCATCAGAATACAATCTGACAACAAACCACACAACAAATAAGCCTTCTCTCCCTCATACCTGCTCCTCTTGTGCTGCAGCTCCCTGCAGAAGTGTCTACAGCCGGACAAATAAAGAACGGCTCTCCCTAAACTGAACAGGGCGCCTGTCCTTCCCACAGGCGACCCCTGCACTTTGGCAAGCACCAGCGCCCCAGTCTCCTCCGTCTCCAGCACCCAGCGCATGACAAATGGATGGGAAAGGTCTGCTAATTCATCACTGTACTTTCGCTGTTTTTTAGGGAGCGGCGTGGGGGTGTGGGGTGGGGGTAGGGGTGGAGTGAGGTAGTGGGGCTGGGCGAAGTGTGGGGGGAGGCTAATTATATAAACCGGTACCATGGTGATATTGTTGTTGATGTTGTCGTGTTTGCTGTTGTTGCTGCATTTCCTAATGCAACAAGACAGAGATGTAAAAACTGGAAAAGCAAGAGCGTTTTGTCACTGACACTTCTTGGCGACACCAAGTGCTGTGTGTATGTGTGTGTGCATATGTATTGTGTATGTGAGTGTGGGTGATTAATGCAGGGACGAAGGAAAGGGATTTTGACCCTAAACAGAAAAGTCTTGTTGAGCCTCTGATTTATTTTGGGACAGGGATGCTGGCATTAATTACTCCGCCGCAGGTGCAGGCCCCAATTTTTCTTCCCCCGTTGCCTGGCGCCCTGGGCTCTGCAGGCAGGAAGCACACCACAGCAACACCACCGCGGCAACACTGTCACTAGGGCGATCTGGGCCTGCAGCCCATATCTGGGTGGCTCTCCGACAGCGTACCTACCTCCTCCACTGGTGAAGAATTACCTCTGAATTTAGAAAAAAAAGACAAAGAGAGAGAGTGGGAGGGAGGGAGAGAGAGATAGGAGGAAAGACAAGACAGTGAATAGGCAAATAAAAAGAAGTTGCAAGTATGTGTTTGTATGAATGTGAGAGTGTGTGTGTGTGTGTGTGTGAGAGAGAGGGAGAGAAGACAAGTAAAAAGAGGTTCTGCGTATGTGTGTGTATGTGTGTGTTCTAGAGAGAGAAAGATAGAGAGGGAGAGGGAATGAACAGAAGAGAGGAGGTAAGACAGAGATAAACAAACACAACAAAAGGTTTTTGTGTCCTTCCCTGCCCTCAACTTGCATGCCATTTCCACTGCATTGGCAAATTTTAGCGCCCGCGCTGCCCGTACCCTCAGTGTTCCACACTGTCCGCCATTTCATGACTGCAGAGTGTTACTCTGCTTTTTTGTGCATTTCTGCTGCTCTGACAACTAAAACAAATCATACTGCATCAAACTTTATACACCATGGGGCAGCAAGATCGTTAGGTGTTGGTATGAGAATCAGGTAACACTTTGTACATTGTCCTTGTAACAGTGTATTAATTACGATTTAACAAACTCTGTACTCTGTACTGTAAGTGTAATACCATGTACTTAAATTGCATATGATGACATGTTGTGTACTACTTGTAGGTACATGTGTAAAAGACAACACTTGTTACATTACCTTGACAACAATAATTTCCTCTTTCCTCTTAATTTCCTCTTACACATGTACTAAGAATTTGTAAGTGAATCCCATTAAATAGTATATTTACTGTACATATATATAAGTACACATAGTACATATATATAAGTATACTTTGACACAAGACTACATGCTCCAATCTTCTCTACCACCGTAGCCAAGGGGGGAGCTGTGAGAGGCGCCACCAAGGTAGAGGCCCTCGGCTGTCAGGATGGCTATCTACAAGCACTGCTTTCCTGGCTTGGAGCAGCCTTGACTAGGACAGGAGAGTCCAAGCAGTGGAGATTTACACTGTCGTGATAAGAGTCACCACTACTCTCAGCAATAGAGTCTGCAGCTTATGTGTGTGTGACGTGAGGACAAAAGATTGCTCGTCTGGCTGTGAATCACAGCAGCTGTCAGCTTTTAGATCACACATGTGTGTGTATGAGTGTGTGTGTGTTTTTTGTGTGTGGGCTCTGGGAGAGAACACACAGTACTGAGAGAAATAAAGACAAACACATCACAAGTGTGCAGCAAAGGAGTCTGGGTAACTTGTTGTGAAAAAGCAAAGGAATTCTTTCAGCTTTCTGTGTATTCAAGAATACATTTTAGCATCTCTTAGGGGTACTGCTTGGTGGTTGTGGTGGTTGCTGCCATCTACCTCTGCTAAAGATATGATGTTAATGCTAACTCCAATGTCAGTGTTCATGTCTGCGATTATGCCACAGTGATCAGGCTCAGTAAGCAGTGGATGGCTGCTTTCCAAGTGATGCTGTGTCGAGGTGTGGAGGGTTGACACTCGGGTCATAAATTAGCACAGCAGAGGTGGGTAGGAGAGTGGGCTGTGGTGGTGTGTGGATGCCTGGATGTGAGAGAGAAGGGGGGGGGGTTCCATTCACAATATTCTGCATTCAGAGAACTGCTGGAAAAACAGCACTGCTACTTAGTTATGAACACAAGCACCATTTAAACACTTACGTATACAAACACCACTAGTCCGAAAACTGAAACTTCATGCTACGGAAAACAATGCTAGAAGTATGAATGCAGATAGGTTTTTAAAAGTGATAGGCCAAACGAAAATGTGTAATCTTACAGAAAGTTTTAACACATCCTTCCAAGGCCTCTTCATTCCTCTTCTTATCATCCTCTCTTCCCTCTTCTCTCTCCTCTGCATCATTCCTTCATTTGTCAAAGATATTCATACCTCCTCTACTCTCATTTCCTCTTCTCACTCCTTTACTCTTTCCTCCTTTTTCTCCATAGAATATTGTCTGATCTCCCTTATTGTCCCTTCACTCCTCCCTTCATTCTAATTCCTCTTAACAGACTCCTCTTCTTGCTTCTCCTTTACCCCTTCTTTTCCTCAGTTCAGTACAACATTCTTCTAAAGAGCTCCCTCTTTTCTCCTAATCCGCCACCGCATCCTCTCCCTTCCCTTTTACTCCTTTCTTCTCTCTTCTCCCATCTCTGCTCATTTTACCCCTGCCCATTCCTGTCCTCCTCAGAAGATCCCTTATTGCCTCTGAGAGACTCTATAGTCCATGTCTTCCATTTCACCCCCCCCCCACCCCCACCCCACACACACACACCTTTCCCTTCATTCCCCTGTTCTATTCTTCAGTTGAATGTTGTCTCTTCATTCATCTGACAGGCTCCCTCATTTCTCCATTACAGATTGCCGGCAGCTCCCCTCGGCATGCATCACGGGCAGCGGAGCCGGCCCCATCACTGTGCCTCTGCCTCCCTCATTTATTACCCAGTTTGTTTGCACTCTTATCCGCGGCCTTGCACCGGCCCAGCCATCCATCACACACACATCTGCCTCCTGACTGGGCCTGCAACCCCCCACCACACCACACCACCCCCCTCCATCCAGCACCAACCTCACCTCAACCCACACCATCTCTGTCCATACCTCCTTTTCTACTCTCTGCTCCTCTTCTCTCTCTCTCACTGTCTGCCCCTTCTCTACTCTCTTTCTGTCTCCATCTGTCTTGCTGTCTTTTCTGTCTTCAACTCTCTGAGTTCCATCTCTCTCACTCTCTCTCTATCTACTTACGTCTCCCCCTCTCTCTGTCTGTCTGTGTCTCTCTGTCTTCCACTCTCGTGTTCTCTGTGTCCCTCCATCTCTCTTCCTCTTTCCCTCCCCTGTCTCATCCCTCTCTCTTTTTCTCCTTCATCCATCTCCCCTAGTCCCTGATCTCCATCTGGCTCCTTCATATTCCTCTTCTGGAGATTCTTCAATGACTCTCCAGAAGAGTCTTCTTCCATCCATCCATCCATTTCATTGTGCCTGCTCCACCGGCCCAAGTGCTCAGCTAGTTTCAGCGAGGGACCCCCTTGGCAGCAGCTGTTGGATCCATCTTTATACCTCTGTGGATATTTGCACTCATTCTTCATGAGGGGAAACCATGATAAAATGAGAAGACAGACGTCTCCTCTTCAATTGCTTGCTTGCCATCCATCTCTTGAGCAGCACTCTTCGTTCTCTCAATTCTACCGGTTCCTCATTCTTAGAACTCTTCCTCGGCACAAAACCCACTTTCAGTCTCCCTCCATAATAAAGGCATCCAGGACTCCACCAGTTCTGTCCAAACCACGCCTATTACTGCATCCATTAGTTTAAACCCCATTAAAACAAACACATAAGCTGGGATTGGCATCGATCAAATTTTCTTCCATCAATACAATGGGTTTGCATTGATTAACTGGTCAGACTCACTGTGTGTGTTGACTGTGGGTGTTGATCAATGGCGACACATGAAAGCTCTGACTCTGTACCAGGAACAGATGACAGCGAAAGGCAAGCAAGAGTCCTCATTCTGGGGACACCGCTAACTATTCTACCAAAAACCACAAAAAGACTAAAAATAACGTCCTCCCATATAGTGAACTGCTGAATTCCCACTCTGAATTGCCTTTTAAAATACACGATGCAGCAGATTGCTTTGAGAGCCACATCAGTTGTGTGCACTCAAATGGCACATTTTTTTCTCTAAGGGAAAAAAGAATGAGACAGTTGTTTTAGCAACTTCATTGTGAGATGTTCCCTTTAATTGGGTTATCTTTCACAATGTGAATACAAAAGGCATGTTATGCACTCCGCTAGTTTTGAATGTCATTGGAAAAGACACAAATACAAATTAACGGAGTCAAATCAAGTGGCTTGGACCAAGTAATTCACTACTCCAGCCCATCGACAATGTTTTGGTCAAGGGCAATGAATTAACTGGCTTAACTGGCTGCTAAGTTTGAATATCAACAATCTTTTGGACATCATATTTGTACTCTGTGTCAGCAATGAACAGGACTAACCCTGAAGACAGCCACATGTTTTGTTATCTACTGCTGTAATTTCCAGACTATTAACCCAGGTTAAAACATTGATTTTGTTAAAAATCTTCACCTATTACCTGGGCGAGGGCTAAAAATGGGAATACAATTATTTTGTTCAATTGACTTTCTCATTACATCATGGTCTAATTGTGCTTTATCATAAGTAATGTTTAACAAACAATGGTTAATACATAGGTGAGGTTAATACACAGGTGTGGTAAATACACCATTTTGTTTGTTTGTTTGTTTTAATTGCCTATCCAGTGGTTCATACATGGTAATGGACAATCAAGGGACATTTTGTTTCACTATTTAAAATCAAAGACCAAAACCTGACCAAATTACAACAAACAACTTCACACTACTAACTGAAATAATTTTGCAGGAATCAAGGGCTGGCGAGGCTCAAAAGGAAATCCAACCCCACACACTTAGTCATGACAAGTAAAATGCAACAGCAGATTGACTGCGTCAATACGAGGTCGACTGCTTGGAAGCACGGCGCTGGAAACCAGTTAACCCTTGACAAGACCTTAGCTCAGCCTTGCAAATGTGCCAAAGTGCATTGCTAGGTCCACTGATTTGTCTGAATGCTATTCGTCAAAGCAAACTGTATTGACCCTCCAATAACACACATTTTCCTGTAAATCACCTCCCCAAACCAATGTTTTCCCTGGACATGGGAAGTGCGGAAAAGGGTGATCAATACTGTTAATTGTGTTTTGAGGAGGTTAATGACACAGACAATGTTTACCTATTGACTGAAAAACAGCAGCTAAATAATCAGTCTGTGTGTGTGTGTTTGTTTGGGGGGGATTAGAATGCTTCATTTTTAAAGAAGCATGACCTACAGTTTGATGCACGGGAAGCAAACATGGCCATATTTCAACGAACATTCGTTTCCCTACTAAAAACTTCTGTTACACTACAAAAAAAAAGGAACTGAGAATATTCAATCAATTGTATGTGTCTATGGTCATTCCTATTCCAATATAGCACTAATACAGATATCACATTTTGGATGTATGGCAGAACTTCAATTTATCTTTGTGAAATTGCAGACATTATGCTATTGTGTATTATCAGGTAACAAGAAAAGGCCTTTAGGTTTTAAGCAAGGAGCACTTAGGCTGTGTACTATGCACCTTAAAAGCATAACAGGCAAGCCAGCAATTTTTTTCAAGAAATTGACAACATCGTACATTCTCACCAATACAATTTGTTTGCAAACCAAAGAATAGGAAGCAGCAATGACCATTTCTGCAGAGTTATGTTGACTGACAAGGTAATAAACACGATTTTGGTATCGATCAGTTTTAGTTTCGTTTGAAATTGGGACACCACAGAAAACTACGTGAATAATCTCTAGAAGGGGTTGAGAGACCCCTCATTTAACCTGTAATAAAATGTTGCCTGGTCTGCCTCTACTCTAGGACTGATCCTAAACAATGCAATTCTGATGCAATTTTAGCCTTTGATCAACTGTATCTGACCACGTTTAGGTAAGGTCAGAATCCCTGTCCAGTTTCTGGTCTAGATTCTTTAGCAGGATCAATCATTAGACATCACAATCTAAACCAAGTGAACTTCTTATGATATTAATTGGATGTTTTGCAGTGTATGAAGTCAAACATATAGTGAGATAACAGAAATTGAATTTGATTGAAATGAGTGGTGCGAGTTACCACGGTGTAAGTGAATGGAAAACAAATGTTGTATCTGCCTGGCTTAAGTGAAATGTAATTGTGCAGCTATCTTGATTCATTATTCACAGTCTTACAGTGTAGCACACTAACCTAATGGTGTGGTTACAATGAAACAAGGGCCCAGTAAAATAAAATGTGACCTTAAGTAACATCACATGGTAATGACATACTCACTCACACACGCCTACAATGACAGTCTCATTATCCTATCCTATCCTCATTCTGATGGAGAAAGAGTAGACACCACACACACACACACACACACTTGTCACTGTGGATGCCACCTCTGGTCCCATCCTTAGTGGGATTCCCTGTGTGCGTGTGTGTGTGTGTGTGTCCTGTCCTCACAGAGGTGGCTAAATGATGAAACGTGTAAAGGGGAGGCCCATTAAATCACCTTCAGGAGGCCACCACATCCTCCTTTCTCTTTTAAAAGAGCAGAGCAAGGGAGATGGCTGGATGGGGAACTGTGTGTGTGTGAGAGAGAGAGGGAGAGAGACAGAGAGAGAGAAGACACAGAGGAGGGAAAACCCATTAAGGCTAGGCTGATGGCGTGCTCAGCTGCGTGGTTTATGGGTCCAACATGCTGCCTTCCCCCCCATTCTCATTCCCTTTCTGTCCATTTTGTTTCTCTTGCTCTCTCCACCTCCACCTCTCCCCTTTTTTCTTCACATTTCCTCTGTGTCTAGGTTCACTCTGTCACTCCGTTTCTCTCCCTCTCGTTCTTTTTTCCCTTTCTCATTCCCTCTCTGTCCATTCAGTTTCTCTCCCTCCCTTTCTCTTTTCTCTTTCTTGTTCCATCTCTGTCCATTATGTTTCCCTCCCTCCCTCTCTCTCTCTCTCGGGTAGTGTCGGCCCTTTAGCAGAGCGAACCATCCAGGGGCCAGTGTTCGGACACACTGTGGCAGTGGAGTGGAGTGTCGGGGAGGCCAGCTGCCAGTCGGTGAAGGATCTTCCTCCCGATTCACTTGTTATTGTGCTGTCTGGGTGACAAGTATACCTATAGAGTGAGTATTTATTTCAGGAATGTTTTGTTCCGTTTGCCCGCGATGATGAATGTTTCTTTTATAAATCCATCGGCGGGGCCTTTTAAACCATAAACAATATTTCTCTGGCCGAAGATTCCTTGTGCAGCACTCTTGAGGAACCTTGAGATTTCCTGGGCGTGATTTAATGGCTCATAACTCTTGAGAGGCAATCCTTCTTCTTCTTGCTCTTCCTCCTCCTCCTCCTCCTCCTCCACATCCTCTGCTTTCCTCTCTCTGCTCTGTCCGTCCAGGTTTCCACACCCGGCCGGACTGCGGGTGAGGTGGCAAAGAGAGGAAAAATGCCCATCAGCCGAGGCCGTTACCCAGGTCACCCCAGTCACGGTCTCCCCCAGTGACAGCGCTGATGGAGCCATTGAGACCTGACAGACCAGGGTCGTATTGTGGGATGCTTGTGATACAATGATTCACACACAAACTGTTCCAGAAATAAAGGGGGTAATGTGGCCCATTCTGATTTCATAATAACAGCTAGTCCTGCAAGGGGCCGATTTAACCAAACACCTTCGAGGATCAGATTTCAGCTAGTGCACACACACACACACACACACACACACACAGACACACACACATAGACAGACATGCAGTCGGAGAAAGAGAGACAGAGATGCAAACACCAACTTTCACTCAATTCAAATTGGCCATAAATACACAGTGGTCACTAATGTGTAAAAATAATTAGGGCTGGTATCTCTAATTGTGTTTTGTCCTTCCACCCTATGCATAATCCCAGATCCTGGAGCCGCTGTTCATTAACAATGTATGAATTAATTAGTGCCTTCATAGGATTTCTGCACATTGAGCCAGGGAGATAAAAGGGATCCTATTTCTCACTTGTTGTCTTCGTCCTTTCTTCTCTTTCTTTCTCTTTTTTTACCCTCTTTTTTTCGCATCCTCTTAATTCTATGGTTTCCATGTTGTGTCGATAGCGGAATTAATTTCACAATAGATCAGGCTTATTGACCCTTCCGTCAATGTTATTTCATTTCTTTTAAGTGCTAATTACATAGTACAGGAAAAGCAAATTGCATTGTAACTTGCCCTGTTGTTTTCCAATGGGGCAAATAAAAAACAAACATTAATTTCCTTTTTTGGAGGTCCCAGTTGTGGTCTAAACTCTCCTTATCTTTAGAGGCCACTGGCTAGTTACACAAGAAAGAACACCAGATTTATTTTCCCTTAAAAAGAACAACAATATGGGAACAATCATAATAGACCCTGATAAAAGGAAATAGAAAGCATTTTGCTAAACTTAATGAAAAAATATATTGCATTAATATTTGCTTGAAGTTCAGATCCAAAATGGCAACCAAACTTCACATTCTTGTTCAGGTAACTCCTGTTCGCTTCCATCACATGACAAATGAAACAGGTTACATTATGAGCCATTGAGGAAAACTACATGGGGAAAATGAGCTCCAGATACTGGGTCAAACCCAAATATCAACCCAGCTGCTGGGTTCTGCTTAAGTGGTTGTGCCCGGCCAGAGAGAAATGGACCTGTGCCACCTCTCTTTCATCGATGCATGCATTTACCCCAATAGGGCTCATTCCTTCTTCTACTCTGCCTGTCTGAATTTGCTGTATTTCTGTGAAGTGATGCTGGGGCTGTCTAAGACATAAACACACATGAACACATGGGACACACACACACACATATATACGCATGGGACACACACACACACACATATATATATACGCACCCCTCTCTCTCTCTTTCCCTCTTTCTTACTCACACATACAGAAAGGCACACACACCTTCCCTCCCTATCAACTCCTCTAATGAACTAAAAGGTCAAAGCACTAATAAAACTATTAGCAGAAATGAATCTCTCCAATGTGTTAATGCACTTTTAATTCCTGTTAGCAAATTTCATCCACCAGCAGTTCGCCTGACGCTAATGAGAAATAAAACGGCCCTCACAGTGGGGGTGTTCCGCTGGCACAGGGGTGAGGTGTGTGTGTGTGTGTGAGAGTGTGTCTGAGGGAGAGACATAGTGTGAGACTTGGGTGGGCACTAGGGGGGTGTTTGCAGATGATGGTCACACACACACACACACACACACATTTTCTCTCTGGAGTGTTATTCACGGGCCGGGGGAACTCGTTCCAGCCTTCTGCTTCTTCTGCCGGGTTAATCACAGAGCAAGTCTCCATCTGTTCTCATTCACCAGAATGATTCAATCACTTTACTTTTTTCTGTTTTTATTCCTCCTCTCTCTTCCTCTTTAACCTACTTTCGCTTCACTTATTCCCCTCCATTTATAGCCAAGAAATTTATTTATTTATTTATTTATTTTTCAGCACATGACAGTGACCTGTAAACAAATGTGACATGGACCTACGATTAATGGAGCAAAGGGCACAGCTTTTGTGTGATTTATGTTTAGATTCCTCTTTCCACAGTCAGAATTCATCTCATCACTAATGGTCTTTATCATCTAAAATCCACTGACAAAGGAAGACAAAACCAACAAAAAACACTTTGTGAGTAAGATTTTTTTTTAAAATGAGGCGCTTGCTGAAAGTATAATTACAGTTTCCTGTACTTGTGGTGATGTTGAGAAAAGAGAGAGAGCCAGCTCCACATCTGACCACAAACGCACACAGTGAAAGCTTTCCAAACCAGTTGGCTCTCTGAGCTGTGAATTCCTGTTCCTAGATTGAGTAGGCTACAGTCATAAGGCAAGTCTGAGCTGGCCTTAGAGGATTTATGGATGTTTGAACAAGTCAGTGAATGCACAGACTGAAATGATTCTACCTTACATCACCCAGTGCTGACCACCGGCTATCCCTGGCCTACATGCCTTTCACATTCCTCTCTGCACAACATGTACACAGGCCTACACACACACATACACACACCCACACAGAATGGGGGGAGGTGCTAAGTGAAAACAAAACGCCTGGGAGGAGGAACAGAGACATTCCATTATCTAAAAAATCTCCAGCCCTTTTAATCAATAAAAAAGATAAAAGATATTTTAATGAAAGACATATTTCCTTGTTTGTGCACCGGCTTTCCTGAGCGCACGTAATCTTTAAACAAGTGAAAATGATGCATAATGCACTCCCCACGAGCCACTCATCCATATAAAGACGAAACAGTGCCGTCAGCAGAAGTACACGTACACACACACACACACACACACACACACACAAACGCTTGGCTCCATGCTCACGCTCAGTCCGCTCGGCAGACGCTAAATTACATTACAGCATTTATATTAAAGAAAATTGCATCCTGTAAACTCAAATATTATACCTCTCTTTCTCTCTCTCTGACTTGTGCATTCCTCCTCCTAGTGCGCGCACACACACACACACATACACAGGTACAAACATCACATGTCCCACACACACATACACATACACATACACAAATATGAGGCTATTATGGCTTAAGCTATCTGTCCGGCACACACATATCCGCTGTGGGAGGCGAGAGGGAGTCTGAATGAGATTAGCTGGGGAAACCTGAGCTACCCTCGGCCCAGTCCGACTCCAGTCTCTCCCCACTAACGAGGCCCCAGCCTGGGAAAGGGCAGGTAGATCAGGTTCCCCTCCAGCGGGTTAAACGGCTGTTGACACAGGCTAAGTATATGGAGGTGAGTCTGGGAGATGGACCACAGGGTATCTGTTGTTTTTTTCTCTCTCTCTTCTCTTCTCCATCCCCCCTCCTCCTCTCTTATTCTCTCTCTTCCTGTCTTTCTCTTTCCTGCTCTTTATTTTTCCATTCTCTCTACCTTGTTCTCTCTCTGTCTCTCTCTCTCCTGCCTGCTTTGGCTTTGTTGTGGTATTGCTGGACTTTAAATGCGTTATCTGTAATTCATCTCTTGCGGTGATGGTATGTCTTACCGAGGAAGCTTCTCATCCCATCAGGGAGGGGTGTGTGGGTGGGTGGGTGTGAGTAGGCGCGTGTGTGTGTTGTGGGGTAGGTCTATGCAGGTGTTTGTCTAGATAGATCAAATTTACAACAGAACAGCCGGGCAAAGCCGAAACAAACAAGGCGAAATTGTATTGGAGTCCATCTCAAACCATAAAATGATAATCACAGCCACACAGCTATCTGCCAGAAGCTCAGCCTGGAAAACAGGCATCCCTCTTCACCACACTAGCAGCTCATCCAGCTTACACTTTGTTTTCCATCAGCTATAGCGGCCTTTGAGATCAGGTTTGTAATGTCCAAATGGGGCAAGTTTCACTGATTGCTTTATCAGAGTTGCAACTAAAAGTTTGAGTGACACAAAAGATTTCTTTTTACGAATCAATGGGTGTAAAGGGTCCGTGCATGTCTCGCAATACTGTGAGAGTGTTTGTTCATGTCAGTCAGAAACTGTGTCTAAGAGTACATTGCAGGTGTATAAATAGAAGAAGGCACACTTATTTCTTGTGTGTGTGTGTGTGTATATAGATATTATTGTGTGTATTCAGTTGATAAGTAAGTAAGTAAGTTGCTCCTGCTGGTGGGTGCACCTCAGGAACTTCATCTGCCTAATATTGTCAGTATATAAATGGAGTTGTGGATGTCTGCATGTGTGGGCATGTGCATGTGACTGTTCATTCAGCAGTTCCTGTCCGGTGGCCATTGGGGCAGCCCTCACACAGCGGGCATCAGCAACAGTAGTGGCAGCAAGAGACATGTTGGTGTGTATATGTGTGTGCGTGGAGGGGGGCGTGTTGGGGGGTTAACAGCAGCTCTCCTAATCATGATTCATGCCTTGGGTCCGAGCCCCTGACAGGCGGGCTTCGATCCCCTGCTCAGCGCGCCGTAACGCGATCCCCCGCCGACATCATCATAACTGCATGTTGGTGCTGTTTGGCCACTGACGTATTGATCCGGCCGCCTCTGGCATGAGGAGACGTGATAGATTGGGCTCCCCATGCAGGAGAAACACAAAGGAGGCGAAAAAACTGGAGAAGAAAAGAGTGAAGGGCACTCAGAGAGAGGGATGGAGAAAGAGGAGGAGGAGAGAGGAAGAAGGAGTTGCAGAGCACAGGCTCTAGAGGATTATGGGTAAAGGAATGAGCTGGGCCTATAGCTCTGGTACAGCAGTTTAAAAACAAAAGTGTATCACTGACTAAGTTTCTAACCACGTCTGGGTCCGTAGGCTACATGGATCCTGATCCCATATGCACTAATGCCCATTTATTAGATTTTGCTTTTGCTGTATCTTTCTTTTTCTCTTTGACTGAACTAATACTCTCATTTATGCAATTTCACTACATAAATGTCTTACATTAGTATTTCAATGAATGTGACAAATAAACCCCTTGATCCTTGATCCATTGCAATCACACAAAACAGGTTCTAAGAAGTTCTACAGAAGTTCTAAACACAATCTCCATCTTCCATAACCATGCGGTGTTCTCTTCAGCACGTCAGACTGCCACATTTTTCACCTGTAGCCGGTCAAATTCAATTGTTTTCCTATGGAACATGGCCATTGCTAGGCACCTCGCACTGAAAATGAATGAGGCACAAGCTGAAAAAGAAGCAGGGCATTCAAAATTCAAAATAGTTCCACAACTTTTGAGGATGCGTTTCATTTCAACGTGTGTGTGTGTGTGTGTGTGGGGGGGGGGGGGTTGTTAGAAATCAGGGAGTTAGCCACATCATAGCAACAAGATAAATGAGATTAATGTCAATCTTGTATGTTTTTGTTGCTCACTACTCTGGAATAGGCCTGTCTGAATAGCCCCTTACTCTCTTCATTGATGCCTATATAGTTATAGTACCATTTCAGACACCACCACTACCCTTCGCCCAAACATATATGTACTGTATAAAAACACAAACACACAGTCTGGTTAAAACAATAAAAGCATTGGCAACATTTGGCAATTCTGCATTCCTGCTGTTAGGGACTTAGCTTTGAGCCCTATTCGCAACAGAGCAGTGCAGAGGAGCTGTGTTGAAGCCTGGCCCAAGAGCTGTGTCTCCCCGAGGGCCTGGTTTTCGGGGCAGGAAGGCAGGCAGGCAGGCAGGCAGGCAGGCAATGAGCCAGGGATCCCAGCCAGCAATCAGCAACCAGAGCAAGCAAGGGTTCCTCTCCTCTTGCACTCTGGCTAACGACAGTGGAGGCAGCGGTGGAGGAGGCATACAGACTACAGACGGGGGCCATATTGTTCTGCTCTGTGCGGGAAAGGAGCAGGAGCTGGAGCTGAAGCCGGACGCTGACAGGAGGTGATTTAGCACCCTGGCAGCTTGGGGGCCCGGGTCACAAGCAGAGCGCCACGGTCCAGGCCTCGAACTCTCCACCCGTAAGATGGCAGCATGAATCATAGGCGACCCCATCCCGACCCAGGGCTCTGCATTTCTCTCTCTCTCTCTCTCGCCCTGCTCTACCCCACCTCCTCTCTTTCTCTCTCTCTTTCTCTATCTGTCTGCTAACCACCCCTATGCTACACCACTCCCCCCCCCAAAACCACTGTACAAACATGACAAATCTTGTGTTTATTTACTCCAGAAAAAAAGAAAACAAGGGGTAGCAGAGGATGAAGAGGAAGAGGAAGAAAAAGTCCTAAAAATCAATACAGAGTTCCAGCAGCATGGCCTCTGATCAGAGTTTTTTATTCCCTCCCCTTCCCTTAGAGAGAGGCCAGCCGCCCAGTGTGGCCACAAAGAGCATCGCCATCACTGCTCTCTACTCACACTACCAGAGCTGCTCCCGAGACATCAGCTGAATGTCAAAGTGCTTCCAAAGCCCTAAGCCCTAAACACTCAAAGACTTCAACTGCATGAATCATTTTCATGATTGGCCAATGTCCTCTGTAACCCTAAATGCTGAGCCCTAAAAGACTTTAAGTAGCATGAATCATCTTCATGATTGGCATGAATCGTCACAAATCGTCTTCATGATTTGCTGGAATCTGCACGAATCAACTTCATGATTGGCCAATGTCCTCCCTAACCCTAAACGCTGAACCCTAAAAGACTTTAACTGGCACGAATCAACTTCATGATTGGCCAGTGGGGTCCATGTAACTCTTATCAGTTAAATTTTGTGTTAAGCAAGTAATATATTGTTTTTTGGTCTTTGTTTAAAACCATAATTAAGATTTTGGCACCATTTTCATAATTTTTTTTTGAGGGGTGGGGTCAATGCTGCAGAGCAGTGTTAAGTTAAGAGAAATTCCTCTTTTCCCTTACATAATCACCTTTAGTGACACTGTGGTCAGTCTTCTCCGGTTGTGCAGCTCCCTGATATAGCATAACAAAGACATGCCCACGCTCATGTACAATGAGTTTAAAATTGTGCACCAATCCCAATCAAGATACATCTTGTGCAATTATAGTCAGAACACTTTCCTCGTATGTGGAGATCTCTGCCAAATGTTCATTCAGGGGGTAAATAGAGCCTGGCAAAAATCACTAGGTCTACCCATACGCTGGGTAGCAGCATATTCTGTGAGCATCATGGCCTTGAACAGCCAAACCGGACCAGCCAACCCCAAGAACCTTTTGTGGTTATACGGCGTATACCTGCGTATCACGTAGACTACAGCCCTGCCGTAAAGTAATGTGTTTTTGATATTTGAGTCTTATCAAGACCAGTCAAGTAGCTGATTTACCTATATGTTTTTGCCATTGTTATGTTTATTATGCTTCTATTATACTGTTTGTACTACAGTGTACCAAATGTTAGCCTAGCATGTTTGTTAACAAGGTAGTGTATTTTGTTTTTATAGTATCTGTACATCACTTTGGACAAAAGTGTCAAAATACTGTAAACAAACATAAACAAAGTCATATTCAAATTCATATTAACCATCATAAATACATACAGCCACATAGTTATATAACATGATGAAGCAGCGGTCTTGTCACTGCCTGCTGAGTTTGAGTGGAAACAGCTTCAGAACGACCAACCGTTTTTCTAGCCAAATGCAATATGTGTGTCAATATCAGATTTTCTTCAGGTCTTCGGGTTTGCAGGCAGATCTTTTAAGCCAAATTTTCATTAAGTTGGGTGATTCAAGAATCAGCAAGGACTGGACGAATGTTGTATGAAAAAAAAAAACTTGAGCACCATATTACGTGCATAGATATTCTGGTGCATTCTGACAAATTGCAGGCCAAAAATACAGAACATCCATTCGCACACACCACGCTACTGGTGAGGCCTCTGCACAACAGAGACAAATCAACAGATGAGGCATTTGTCACTGATAGCAGAGAACAACAACACACACACACACACACACACACACACACACAAGAACAGACAACAAAAAAGCTGTCAAGGTTTCTGTCATATCTTACATCACCCGGCCATCGCCGGTTGGAACCATGGCTTGGCCAAGGATGAAAGTGCTAGAAAATGGGAAGTAATTCTAAACCATTTTCTGCCCAGGAGCACCCCCAGCATCAGGAAGACAAATGGGTGCGAGCCAATGACAGAGTGCCTGGCCCACAAATCACCCGCCGCTGGCCCGTCCAGTACCTCACCCCCCACAACCCCCACCCCCCACCCAGCCTCCCGACCACCCCCTACCCCCAGCCCCCATCCAACCACCTCAGCCGCTCCCGACCACCCCCCACCCCCTCCCGACCACCCCCCACCCGAGACGTCCTTCCATTAGTCATCACCGTGCCGGGTGCAGCGGCCGGGATCGGTAATTAGACAAGGACAAATCGCCTGGCCGCAGACACGGATGGCTCCGTCCGCTAAATAAGGGGCCCGTTACCATACCGACCAGTGGGCGGAGGGGTAGGATGCAGGACGCAGGTTCTTCGGTAGCAAGCGAGCGAGCAAGAGAGCGAGATAGAGTGAAGGAAGCACGGAGAGGGACAGAGAGAATGGTTATACTGTCCATTGCCTGGCAAATCATCTGTTATCTTAACACTCCCTGCCCCCCTCCCAACCCTAATCCAACCTTTCCCAAAAAATATACACGATCCAAAACCAACACACACCCAAAAACCCACCTTGCCATCTTCACTGCGGGAAGTCACATCCCACCCACCTCCCCCACCCCCTACATCCTCACAACCCGCTTACTCAAACTCCTCCCCAGCCCCACACTTCTACTCTTCTCCCAAAAATTCAGGCCAGATTTGGACTCACACACACATACAGATACAAACTCACATGCCACGGCACGTGCCCCAGCCGCCCCGGCTCAGTGGTGCCAGCAAGGGTATTAGTGCACCGCTGGGTCTCGGCCTGCTTCGGGCTGGGAGGAGGGCCCGAGGCCCGGTGATTTTTCACGCTGGCACCGAGGTAGAGGAGGTGTCCACCGGGTCACGGCTCACCGCCGGAGCTCAAACGCCTCTCTTGGACACCAGCAGCAGCAGCCATGCCCCCCCCCCAATCCCACCGCCATCCAACCCCAACTGCATCCCAGCCACCAGGGACCAGAGACTCAAGCGCAACCAATATAGGACCAGAAAGAAAATATAATAACAGAAGCCTGACAGGTCATTATGATTCCACTGTTCCAAAACTACTACTACCTAATACTAGTGTTGTCAATTAATTTTTTTTTTCGATTAAAAAAAATAATTGTTGCCTTGTCTCTGTCGTTTTCCTGTTATGGTGCTGTGTCGAGTGTGTCTGCGTTCCTGTAGCACACTTCACCAAATTGCTTTAAATGGAACTATCTACTCTTCGACCACACTGTCAAGTATAACAAATTCCTTTGTGATGTTTTTATTTTGTTAACATTACTGTTAAAAGAGACACTACATATTTCAACAACCTTGTTTTGTTACCAAAAAAATTATCTAAACGATGGGCAGTCAGTTTATGTTCTGTTAACAAGCAAACTTCTCATGACTTCTCAAAGTACTGCCTGCTGACAATGTGCTGAATTTAAAATATTATTGTAAGATAGGCACTGTACAATCAAGAAATGCCATGTTGCTAAAAGTACCTACAGTGGGCTGCTGAAATACACCGACAAACAAAACAAAGCGAGTGGACAAACTCGAACAATCACAGTCCTTGCAGTGTGTGTAAGTGAAGAGGGCGCCAGTGGGTAGTGCGACGCTTTAAAAAAAATTACTTGTTAAAATTTTGACATTAATCACATGCTAACATTGACAACACTACTTAACTCTAATACGCACCTTTGGACAATTCGTTTTTCAAACATTAACAGCACAAAAAAAAGAGTTAAGCTAACACTAGCCAATTTAAATAATATAATAGAATTATACCCCAGCTACTGGTGATTAAACAATCAAACGAACAAACAAACACAAAAAAACCAAGGCCATTTCAGAATGTTCATCTAATGGAGCGTGCAAGCAGAACTTTAGCCATGACTTAATCCCACAATGCAAAGCAACGCAAGCAGGAGCACAAACAAAGCCATGATATTACACCATCTGTTTTAGTTGAGGTCAAACCAATAGATAAACAAGTGCATTAGGGTGAGCTACAGTCTTGGTAATTATGGGTTTCATAGTACATTAGGTGTAACATTAGAGGACAGAATTAGTGGGGGGAAAAAAAGACATTACTGAGCGGCCTCTAAAATTGGATTAAAAACTGGTGGCCAGGGCAGTCAACAAAAATATCAATTGCTATTTGAGGCAAGGAGTGCAGGGAGAGAGTGAGGCCTCAAAGGAGAAGGTGGTAAAGATTGTTCCGGCAGGCCAAACACCCTGCACCCTGTAAAAGGAGAGGCCTAAGGGAACAGAGAGCTCAACAGAGAGAAGCTGACCACATACGTACGTGCATGCGCACACAAACACACACATACACAAACACACACACACACATAGTATGATTCTATGCATACACACAAACAAACACAAACACACACACACATAGTATGTATCTATGCATACACACACACATACATATACACACAGGAACATACACACAAAGCAAGTAAGCATTATGGCAGGGGAAACTATTGATTTCCCCCTCCTAATTCCCTAATTATTTTCGAATTGGATTCCAGATTTAATAATTGTCATCAGGACACATTCAAAGAAACCCGAAACTCCAGCAAGAATTTTTTTGCCCGAGTAAACATATTTTCATTAAAAAATAATATTGTGGTGAAATGAAGCTGTGCATTCAATCCAAGTCCCCAGCTGCTCAACTGACCCCCTTTTTTGCCTCAAATCCCCACCACCCCACCACTACCTTAACCCCTCCAGATGACAAGAACTCCTTCGAAAGCATGTTCCATGCCACTTCATTGTATAAGGGAATGCAGAGTAGAAGAAAGAGCAAGAAGGAAAGACACAGAAAAAGAGAGATAAAAGGGAGAAAATATGTGAGTAAAAAGATGATTTTGTCACACATCATTACACATTGTTGTATCCACATTTTCCCCTTTTCTCTCGCTCTCTCTCTCTTTCACTAAAGTCTTATCTCTGAAGGTCTCAACGAAACAAACAAATCAATACAAAATGCCCCATCTGCGTCAAAAGTGGGAAACGGGATAAGTGGGTCAGGTGGGTTTGGTGTTCTCACAAACAGGGGAAAGCAAGAAAAGGAAAACTCTGCGGAAAACTCTCGGCATGACCCCACATGCTTGCGGCCCACTGGGGTATTCAGACCCATAGGCAACACTCCACTTCCTTTCCAAAGAAGAGGCTCTGCCTGTGTGAGCAGAAAGCAGGAAGAGGGTCCAGCCACCCCTCCAGCCACCCCTGAGTGCCTCTTCCAGGAGTTGACTGTTAGATATCCAAACGGAACAAATTCCGCAACAGACACCTGTTCCCATCAGACACAAAAACATGAGACAGGACACACATTTCCTGACAAGAGAATAAGAGGTCATGTGTCTCTGTGAGAGAGGTTATGACAGTTATATGAATGCGTATGTGTTTGCATGCATCTGTGTGTGTGTATGTGCATGTGTGTGTGTGTATGTGCATGTGTCTGTGCACGTGTGTGTGTGCATGTGTGTGTGTGCTTGCCGGGAATTGGCGTGCTCCTCCAACATACCTGCTCTCTCCTCCTCCAGTCCACCACAGGGAAAAAAGCAGGGGCAGCAGAGCGGTGAAGCACTGAAAGCCCACAGGGAGGGAGAATCAGGAGCAACACACACATATTTACAGGGATGGATGCCTGCGATGGTCACCAAAGTAAGATGGAGAGACACAGAGAGGGACAGCCGGGAGAGAAGGACGAAATGGGGCACAAGGGGCTATGAGTGCATGCGTGCATGTGCGCAGGCATGTGTGTGTGTGTGTGTGTGTGTGTGTGTGTG